>SATZ01000231.1:0-55954 GCA_004335205.1 Ascochyta viciae-villosae
GAGGTAATTAAGTTCCTTGTATTATTATTGTAGTAAAGGATTACATCTATATACCTGTAGTATTAGGATTAATCTCTAAGTGTTCTAAAGAGGGAGATTGTACTCTAGGATCAGGTTCTGTAATAATCTGTAATAGGTAGGATTAGGTTCTGTAATAATCTGTGATAGGCTATATGTTCTAATCTAGCACTTATATAATGTGTAACCTTTACTGCAACACTATTTATAAGCAACTAGTTAATAACTAGAAGCTTAGAGTAGTTAGAGGCAAAATATAACTATTAGATAATTACTTAGGTTATATACTAGGCGCTTAGAAGGCAGATAATCTATACTAAACTATCTAGAGGGTATATTACGCAGAAGAGAGTATATAGGCTAACTACTACTTACTTAGATATATACTACTTAGAAAATAAGCAACTCTATAACTGCCTATAAACATAATTTAGTAAGATTACGTAATCTCTAAATTTCCTTAATATATAAGTTGGATTTATATATATAAAGTAAAAAGACACTAATTAAATAAAATTAATTAACTAAGTTACCTCTTACTAGCTTGTTATACTTAGGTCTCTATACTGTTGTACTTTAATTCTTACTAAAAGATAAAGGTAGAGGGAGATATGTTAGAAGGTTTAATATCTAGTATTCTAAGCTAATATATCCTAAAAGATGCTAAAACTAGCTAGTAGAAACCTATTAGCTTCTACTCTAATAAATTACACTAAATAGAGTATACGTATAATACTTAGAATAAAGAACTATTAGTAATAGTTAAAAGTCTAGGATACTAGTGCTATTACCTAGAAGGCTTATTTTTCAAGGTCCTTACTTACTAGAAAAATCTAAACTAGTTAATAAAAAATAAAACTCTTAACTACTACTAGGTTTAATCTTATCTAGCCTAAGGTTGCTTTATTTTTGTTCGTACTTACTAACTAGCAACTACAAACCCTATAGATAGACAATCTATATACCTAGATTATAAGGCAGAAATAGATAAACTTTTACTAAAGTATAACAAAGCGTTTATTTAGTTACTTTAAAACCTTCTCTTCTTAAAAGAGTAGAAAAACCTGTTAGTTTAAGTAGTTCCTATAAGAGCCTCTTTTAGGTCTAAAAAATAAATTATTATTATTAAAGCCTTTTAAAAGTCCTAAAGAAAAGAAAGTATTATAACTAAGGATATATAGAACTATAATTTAATTTTTATAAAGAAGCACAATAAATAGAGATATAAAATAAAAAGTAGTTACTAAAATAAGCCTAGTCTCTCTACTTGTTGTATAAAAAATTGTAACATATGTATTAATAAAATGTCATAATAAATTTAGTATATATGTCTAACATAAACCTAAAAATAAGTAAGTTAAATAATAAGTAACTTAAAAAGTTAAATACTAACTAACTCTAAAGTCTTAGTTAATAATAAACTATAGTAGGAAAAGCTTAATACCTACTAAATAGGTGTAATTCTATTATAAACTAAATAATCTCAGCAGAATAAATAGCATTATAAGCAATAACTTCTTAACTAGAAAGTAGCTAATATTATAAGAAGAGTCTGTAACACCCCTATATAGTTACTAGCTATAATTCTAGAAAGTTGTTCTATCTATACTAGTATCTATACTTAATTATATTCTTTAACCTTCTGCTTTAAATATAGTACGTATAATAAACTTATAACTCTACTTCTATTATAAGCTTTTATTATAAGTACTAACCTCTAGGTTATAACTAAGACCTAAACTACTAGAACCGTAACTATACAAAAGTTTGCTCTAAGTATATCTAATTAGTGCCCTTGCGCTTATAAGGAACTAGGCGCTTTATTAGCAATAAAGTAATAAATATATCTAACTCTTCCTTATTAATAGTATCTTCTATGTTAACTCTAAGATTAATAAAGTAATAAGGCTTTATATGTTTAGTTAGAGCGTTTTATTAGCTCTTTTAATAACACTACAGCAGGCTATAGATATAGTAAGATAGATTAGTATTATTCTATACATACTACAGGCGCTAAGATCTTTTTAAAGCTACTTATTTGTCTAAGAGAATATAGAAAGTCTAGAAGAGATAGAGTAGCTTAGGTAACTACTTCTAAGGTACTCTGTAACAGATTTTTAAGTAAAAAAGAAGACTATATTTACGTTGTAAACACAGACAGCAGAATTACAAGTTAGAAACATAGAGATAATTACTAGCTAGGTGTAGCTTTAGAGGTGAATTGTTTTTTAGTTATATATTATTATTTAGATAAACTAGCTTTAATGCAGATATACTTTACTATAAGAAGGTAGATATAGATAACAGTCTTTTATATTTTAGTTAGAATTAAAATTAATAATGTGTTTTATTAAAGAACTAGTAAAAATTAATAGCCTTATAATAGTGCTAGGTTGTAGCGTAGATAACTACCTTCTTAAACACTAGTTATAAAATTTAAATACAAGATAGTTAATAGCTATAACAAGTTATATGTAGATAAAAAACGTTTGCCTTATTTATTTAAGGTAGAAGATTAAGTTATAGTTTTAAATTAGCATATTAAATTAATAAGGCCTAAGAGAAGTTCAACTAGAAATACCTAGGACTAGGTTATATAGTAGACTAATATAGCCTAACAGTATTAAACGTTAACCTTCTAAGCCTAAAAAGTATATATCTAGTCTTTTACGCATCTTTGCTAGAGTCTTATAACTTAAAAGACCTTATACTATATTTAGAAACTCTTACTATAGGTATATTATACTAATTTAGCAATAATGTTTATAACATAGACACTATACTATATATATATATAGAAGACAATAATTAGAAAAAGTACTTAGTTAAATAAACTAGTAATAGAGAGGAAGAGAACTTCTAAAAGTCTAGCTTAAATATCCAAAGTAATATACTTTAATAATTCTAGAAATTTAAAGGTACCTAACTAAGATAGAAGCCTAAATAAAAGATAAATAGGCGTTAAAAGTAATTTTAAAAAGGTAGAGAAATACGTAGAGGTAATAAAAAAGTCTTAAAAGGATAATATACCTCTACTTATTTTCTTATAAGGTTTCTAGAGCATTTAACATTATTAATACCTAGAAACAGCTTAAGTAGACTTATATACTATTAATCTAGAGTATTGTAGCCTATTATAGCCTATATAGACCTAATTTAAGTAAGAATAGTCTAAGCTATACTAAGCTATAGCTATTAAGACTTTAAAGTCCTATACTATCTTATAAGAAAAGTTTATAAGAGTGTAGAAATTCTTTTATCTTTAAAAGAATAATTTTAAGTTAAAAGTAAGAGCTTTATTAATTTTAAGCCTAAAGCTTAGATGTATCTAGAATTTCTAGAGAAATCTAACTATAGAATTTACTTATAATTATAATCCTGTTTAAGCTATATTAAGTTATTATAAACTATTATATATTATTCTTATCTAGAAAAAGTCTTGTTTAAGGTATTTAGCTTTTTCTAAACAGTCTTAATTTTCTTTATAAAGGAACCCTTCTTAGAGCTACTAGTAGTAGCCTTCTTCTACTTAAGAGCAGCTAACTTAGTAGTTAGAAACTTGCTAAGTTTCTTATAAGTAGTAGTAGAGTAAGCAGTATAAGCACGTCTCTTAGCCTATAATAGGTTTAAAATGGCTTATTTAGTAATAGAAGGTGTATATATACCTAATTAAAAAGAGAATTAATATTCTTAGCAACCTACTTATTTATAGCAGCTTTAAGAGTATACTTACTAGCCTTAGCCTAGCTTAACATAGCTATCTTACTGCGCTTGCACTAATTTAAGCAAAACTTAGAGTAAGAGCTGTTACTATTACTAATAGTACTAGAGTATAGGTAGAGGTAAATAGAGTAAGGAATAAGCTTACTACTTAATAGGTTAGAAGAACCTAGAATATACTAAAATAGCACTTTAAGAAGAGCTACTAGCTATACTCTTATAAGATAGCCTAGTAGATATTTCTTAGCTTTAAGTTATAAACTTTAAACTTAATTAGCGTTAACTTCTACTTAATAAGAGAGTTATTTTCTAAATTAAGAGACTTATCTACTATACTAAACTCTATTTCTTCTAGAATCTTATTAGATCTTATAAAAGAAGCCTTAAATTTGCTATAGATTTAAAAAACTTAATTACTATAATCGATAATAGACTCTAAGTATATAAAAGAAGGAGAATAAATATAATAATACACTCCTAGCTACTAGAGAAGTAATAGAAGCAGCGTATAACCTAGTTAAGCTTACTAGCTTCTATTTTAAGTATCTAGGCATTAAACAGTACTTAGTTATAGAGAATAACCTTAATATAGCAGTAACTAGGCTTACTATAGTATTTCTACTATCTAATAGTAAAGCTTATAATACAGCAGATATAAACCTAGAATACTAATATACTGTTATAGGCTATATTATTCCTAACTATATTTTAATCTATAGTAATAAACAGTTTTAATAAGAAAAGAGCTAAGTAGTATTAGTATAGTAGGCCTAGAGGTAGTAAATGTGCGTATAGTAGAGTTTAATTTTAAAAAACCTAGTTAGTCTTCTATAGAGCTAAAACAACCTATAATATCCTAATAAGAACTATTCTAGAGTAATAAACAAATATCTATCTAAGTTAGATAAAAGTACTAGCTTGTTAAAAATTAGAGTAGATTTTAGAAGTAATAGCCTTAAATAAAGAGTAATATTAGGTATACCTACGCGTTATACTAGTAGCGCGTAGATCTACTTATTTTCTAAGCAGTAGTATAAATCTTAGGTAAAGGTAAAAGTAAAAGAGAAAGTAAAGGTAGAATTTACTTAACCTATATATAGAGTTTAAGAATAACTACTAACTATAGAAACACTACTCTCTATTAATTCTATTACTAGCAGGTCTATAATAGCCTATAATCGCCTACCCTACTTAGAAACAGCTTATT
Source organism: Ascochyta viciae-villosae (assembly GCA_004335205.1). NCBI lineage: Eukaryota > Fungi > Ascomycota > Dothideomycetes > Pleosporales > Didymellaceae > Ascochyta > Ascochyta viciae-villosae. Next base: position 4,946 of record SATZ01000231.1, read on the forward strand.
ACTAGTTGCTTAGGGTAAGCTACTCTAGAAGAGAGATGTTTTTAGAACTGCTGCCTTTAGACGTTTAGTATAAGGTTGTTATAGTCTAATTAAATAATAGAGATAGAGCAACTATATTATATAAGTAAATGAATCTACTATTTTAGTAGTAATTTGTTTCTTCTTAACTTATAATACTATCTTATACCCTAAATTACCTAACAAATAGTGTGCTACCTCTCTAGAAAGAGATCCTAATAGCCTCTTCTAAGAGAAAGTAAAAAGAACCTAAATTATAAGGGTACTGTAGGTAGGTAGAAGAGATAGAATAAAATATATAGTATTAGATAAAATTAGATATATCCTTAAGAGTTTAGCCTTTAAGTATTTAAGAGAATATATACGTGTATATATACGCTAAAGAGTTACTATAGTAGCCTTAAGGTGTCTCTAAGAGATAGTATGCCTAAGGTAGAAAGCCTCTAACAAAGGTTCTTTTGCTACTTATCTAGTCTTGCGTGATTTTAAAGCTGTTTAAAGTCTAAGATGTATATAAAAGAATTCGAAACAACGCATTGTAAAATCTTTCTTTATAATTACTACCTAGAAGAGAGCTGAGGCATCCAATGCTAAGAAGACTAGGAATCTTGTACTATTATATAGTGTTAGTCACCCCAGAACCCCTTTAGGTCCTCAGCCCTCCACTTTGTACCCCATCCTGTTTCCTTTTCGATACGCTCCAAAACGTCCAAAATAGCCTTCTGCTCACTAGGGTGGCTCATCCATTGTCCAGCAATCCAAAGTGGCTGGATGGAATTTGTCCAGGCCCCGTGGTGTTGGTTGCTGATTGAGATAGCGCAAATCTGCCGAGCGTGCCAAAATATCGAGTGCGGCTTGGGGGAAAATGTAACATTGCAAGGCTTGTGCTGAAGCATCAATATAGAGGCTGTGTGGTGCGTCTGGTTCCCCGAAATTGCAGCCGGGTTGCTATAGAGGACTTGGGGGAAAGGATTTGATGCTATTGTAGCAGAGGCTATAGGTAGCATCTCATCTGGTCTGTGGCGATACCAATCCTCGATGTATTGCCAAAGCTCAGTCCAGCGTTTATTGTAGGAGGATGATGATCTGTCTCCACTACCTGTGGTTGAACTGAGGGAGGCGCCCACGCGTGAAGCAAATTGCGGCTTGTGAGTAAGAAGATCCAGCACATGCCCGCATAGATAGACCGCGTAGCAAGCGTGCGCATCGAACCCGCTCGTCTTTTTAAAGAATGTAGCATTGTCGTCAAGGGCTAACCCTGGAGCCCAATGAGCCATAGGTATGAGCGTGTTCATGGAGGTGATCAGCCCTCCGCACACATCCATACGTGCGAAACACCAGAACAAGGCTTGGTTAATACCCCCAGAGAAGCCGTGAATACCTGAGGTTTGTATGAGATATGCGCAACCGTCAAGGTGTTGGCGCCAGGCTTTGGGCGAACTGCTTTGCATCTCAAGCACACACAAGACCACACAGGACGCGATGACAGGGGTGCTACGGGTATGTAGTTCGGGAAGAACAAGTTGGATTGCCTTCTGGTACAGCGCAAGACTACGCTCCGTGTGCGAGCTGCGTTCTTTTCGTTCCAGCTGACGGGCAGATGTGGCGAGTATTGCGTAGCGTAAATGTGCATGCGAGCGTGCCATTATTGGTAGAGTGTGCTGAAAATGGCGTTGGCCGTCAAATTTGTCTAGCCAAGGGGACACTTTCGACGAATCAGTCAGGTCCGATGAACAGGGAAGTTGTGCCTTAGAGGTTGCTTACGCTCTTCGATCCAATTCTGGAGAAGTGAAAACTCCTCTTCGTCAGTCAAGGGTGCCTGTGGAGAGGGATGACGATCTGTAGATTCATCGTCAAATTCGGACGTCTCGACTCCCTCGTCCAGAGGCAGCTCAGGCGTCCCTATTCGAGTCGCACTGCTCGTGTTTACTTCGTGTATGAGATGGCTACGAAGTGTAGAGTGCGCATCAAGATATGCGGAGCCAGGGAGGAAGATGCTATCGTCGTACAACCCTAGTGCGGTCGGACTGGGCCATACGTATGACAGCTCATCTACAGTCGGCAGTGTGTTTGCAGTCTCCGTGTTGCCCATTACTAACGACTCCTGGTAGTTGACGTCAAATTTGGTAAAGTCTGGAGCTCCTGCATCCACGAGTTTCATTGTAGCTGCCACTTCCCAAGGCTGCATATCATGGAAATGGGTGGCAGCTTCATCCGCCATCTGAGATGAGCGATCATGCTCTTTCAAGGCCGAATCAGTCGTGGGCACCAGTATTTCTACGGGTCCGTGATGTTGATGCTCTCGAATGATCTCTGCTGTAACATCTTGTATCTCAAACCGACCAGGCGCAGATCGTTTCGATTTGCTGTGCTTTGAGAAGGGCTGTGGCGTGCTTAGCCCGTGGTTGTTCTCCTCTCGGAAGACGATGCGCGTGGTCCATTGGCAAGCTTCCTTCTTCTCTTTGCACCGGCCGCACACAGGCTTGACCTCGTCACATTTCCGTCTTTTGGTCCTGCATCGCGTGCATCCTGATCGTACTCTTGCTCGTTTCGGTTTCCCTTCGCCAACTCGGTCGCCGCCAGTCATATTATGATTCATTCGCCTGTGGCAGCCAATACTCCAGCGCATACGACGAGAGTGTGGCAAGGCCAAGCATGGTTGCCAAGTTAGGAAAGAAGGAGGGCGAGAGGAAGATTTTAAACAGCTGCTAAGCAGCTAAATGACGCCAATGGGACGCTAGCGAATGTGGGGACCCCGCAAATTTCTTCGCATCTTCAATCATGTGATTGTTGAGAGACTCAAGTGATAACGATCAATAGTTAAGAAAAAAAGATCAAATTCTTCTACAGATCTATCAGTTTAACTTAATCATTTATATATCCTTAATCTGACGCTAGTGACTTAGCGCATCCGGATTCGGATCACAAAATCAGCAATCCAGATCAGATAATCGGTAATCTAGATGGTATATACCGCGGCTAATCATGTTTTCGCTTTTTGAGCATTATTGCCATGGGTCTAGTCTACTCGCTACTTTGGTATCAGGCATAAGTAGTGTAGGTGGAGACGCTTGACAGGGATACTCGGCTGTAATTTTTAGGTGAATTGAATTGATTACTTAGTACTTTGTGTTCCCACACCTTGCCTCAATAACTGCCTAGCATCTATCCTTTATGCTCGCTACTACCCTCTAAAGTTTCTTAGGAGTAATAGAATCCTAGGCCTCCTGTATAATACCCCTGAGTCTCAAGACAACGTTGCATAGATGCCTCTAGAGACAAGAGGCACTGTATTATATACAAAAATAAGGGGGATTCGGTGTAATACAGTTTATGGGGCCATTTCGGAACACTCGGGTTGTGCCAGACCCACCTACACTACTTACGCCAACAACCAAAGTATTTACAGTGCAACCTCACGTGCTCTAGGTCAATACGAAGTTGGCAGCTATTTCGTCATCACCTCTGCACAGCGAAGCCGGGTGATATCGCCCGTGAATTTCCCGCGATCATCTACCAGAACCGCTACTTCCTCGTTCTACCCACAGACAGATAAACAGCGTGAGAAGCTCATTCATGTGGCTTCCGGCACTCTTTTGCCTACACCTAGTTGTCTCGGCAACATGGAGCACAATGGTACACCAAGATACAGAAGCCGACTGTTCAAGCAGAAGCGCAATGTCCACCGTCAACCCTCAAATCTGCGCCAGTCATGAATCCACTCCCCTGCGCAAGCAGAAATACTGCGGGCGCTTTAAAGTCATCCGGTACACCCAGCTTGCCCAAGAGCGCGCCCCGCATCCACGTCTGTTCTAACCCAGGGTCTGCGGCGAGGAGCTCATCTGTCATCGCGGTTCTGATATACTGTTACAATCATTAGTAATCCGGAAGCCGACACTTGCCGGTGGGACTTACACCAGGCGATAATGTGTTGACGCGAATTCCATACTGTCCCCACTCCTGTGCCAGACTCCTGCACATCTGATGCACAGCGCTCTTGCTTGTGTTGTAAGCCGTACATGTCAGACCTCTGTTAGCAATGCTGCCCGACATGCTCGCGATCAGCACGATACTCCCACCCCTGCCCTTTTCCCTAAGAATCTTTGCAGTCCTCTTCACAGAGATGAAAGCGCCTACTACGTTCACACGTAAGATGCGCTCAAAATCTGATGCTTCGTAATCGAGGGCCGGTACACGTTGCTGGATCCCTGCACATGCTACCATGCCGCCCAGCGGCGCGCCAGACTTCTCTCCTTCCTCCTCGATCGATTCGAGAACGCTAGTGACATCCGCTTCGCTAGTGACGTCGCATGTACGGTATGATACTGTCAGAGAAGAAGCTTTGGCGAGTTTGGTAAGGGCGGAGTACTCGGGCTCGCTGGGCTCAGGAAGAAGGTCGAGAAGTGCGGCGTGGCCGCCAGCTTCGACGACGGCGAAGGCAAGCGTGAGACCGAGACCACGGCCACCGCCAGTTATTGCTATCGTCTTATTGCGAAGAGAGAAGAGAGCGGGTATTTGTGTAGAAGATGAGGGAGCAGCAAAGGCTGTGTTTTGGGTTTCGACTGCACCTGGTGCCATGATGAGAGAGCCGTTGGCCCACGTAATAGCACTAGAGCCGAGTTAGAAGTCTGGTTGCAATGACGGTGTAATTGCTGGTAGCAGTTTGACTAGGAAATAAGAGAGACGACAGCGCTCGAGGTTGTTGGGAATGGAAGCACTAAGTATCTGAGCTGTTGTCAATGTGGATCAGATATGACAGCAGAACTGTTGGCCCCAGTCAACTTGTTTGGGGTGGAGAAAGATTCTTCCTAGAATGTGTGAATGTTCTACAGAGTAAAACATGACTGGCCGAGCGGCCATGGATACCGGCTGACTTTCCACGTGATGTTGGGACGTTTGACCGTTTTGGCTGAAAGGGCAGTTTAAAACACCAGGAGTTCGGCTCTTCAGATTGGGTTGACTGCGCTAGCGCTTGTTTTATCCCAAATTGGACACATTGCCTTCTACGGTTAGCGGCGCGTTGAGTGCCCTACCACACCATCATCTCTACTCCACGCGGAGAACAGGCTGGGGTTCACGATGCTAATGCAACTCCGCGACGCCACAAGCATGGGGCTTGCAAAGCGGTCCGTGATCGCATCTACAGATCGTGGTGTATATATGTCAGGGGATCCACCCTCACAGAAACATCGTCAGGCAGCCCTCTACTGCCCTTGTCACTTCCATCAAAGAACCACTTCTTAACATGACGCATCTCGTTGGAAGGCCCCTGAACTGGGCCATCACGGCCACTGCAGGCTCGGGATTTTTGCTGTTTGGATATGATCAGGGCGTCATGTCTGGATTGCTCACTGGGTACGCTTTCACGCGCACCTTTCCGGAAATCGACACAACCACCGGTGCAGGTGGCAGCTCTTCGCTCCAAGGTACCGTCGTAGCCATCTACGAGATTGGATGCTTCTTTGGTGCCATCTTCTGTCTCATCTTCGGAGAGAAGCTTGGCAGAAGGAAATGCATCATGCTGGGCTGCGTCGTTCTTGCCATCGGCGCTGCTCTCCAGAGCGCTGCTTTCGGGATCCCACAGATGATTGTGGGTCGTATAGTGGCAGGTTTAGGCAACGGCATGAACACGAGTACTATTCGTAAGTTTTCGTAGACGATACCGCAGAAGACAGTGACTAACCAGGATAGCTGTCTGGCATTCTGAGCTCATGAAAGCAAACGACCGCGGACGAGGACTCTGCATCGAGCTTGCCATCAACATCTTCGGCGTCATGACGGCTTACTGGGTCGACTATGGCATGAGCTACGTATCACACGATGCGCAGTTCCGCTTTCCTCTCGCCCTCCAGATCTTGTTCGCTATCGTCACGTTCGTCGGCATTTGCTTACTGCCGGAGTCGCCCAGGTGGCTTATCGCGCACGATCGTGTTGAGGAAGCCAAGCACATCCTGTGGGCTGTCGAGAAGAATGCCACTGAGCTTAATCCCGACGATGAGGTTTTGAGGCGCGATCTGGCAGAAATTCAGCACGCCATCGCGGAAGAGCGTGCAGCCGCTGCCGGATCAAGTTATAGAGCTCTGCTGAAGAATGGAGATCAGCGTTTCTTCTATCGAACCATGCTGGGAATCGGTGGTCAATTCATGCAACAGCTGAGTGGAATTAATCTGATTACCTATGTAAGTTGAGCTTAGCATATCTTAAATACCATCGCTAATGAATGCCAGTACGCACCTGTGATCTTCCAACAGTCGGTCGGCATCTCACGGGACCTATCGCTTTTGCTTGCCGGTTTTAACGGTATCGCCTATTTCCTGTCCTCGCTCATACCTATCTGGCTGATCGAGCGTCTGGGGCGCCGTAAGCTCATGTATGCACGCTCACCAGCTAGAGTAACAAACCAAGCTAATATGCACCACAGGCTATTCGCTGCCGGAGGTCAATGCGCTTGCATGGCCATACTGGCCGGGACAGTGGCAAACGGAAGCAAGAGCGCAGGCATCGTAGCCATCGTCATGCTGTTTCTCTTTAACTTCTTCTTCGCCGTCGGTCTTCTAGCCATCCCTTGGCTCTTGCCTGCCGAATACGCACCGCTCGCGATCCGAACTCGCGCTGCAGCGCTCGCAACGGCCTCCAATTGGATCTTCACGTTCCTCGTGGTAGAAATTACACCAGTCAGCATCAACAGCATTGGCTGGAAGACCTATGTCTACTTTGGCGTATTCAATGCCTTCTTTATTCCCCTCATCTACTTCTACTACCCTGAGACGCGCGGATTGTCGCTCGAACACATCGATAAGCTTTTCACGGGGGACAAAGTTTCGCTCCATTGGAAGGCAAACATGGGGGAGGGCGGCGACGGAGGCGATGTAGGTGATGCATCGAAAGAACCCAACGCGCAGATGATCGAGAGCGCCAAGCAAGGATGAGAGTTGAGTAAGGCAAGAACTTCACAGTTCCACGCCGGAAATAGAAGAGGTTATCGTTCAGTGGAAGATGTACAAGAGAGTGACGTACTAACGGTTTGCGAACTTCAGTCGGCAGCAGTTTGTTGGATCGACTGATCTATGCACGCGTTCATCATTACGATAACACGGTCAAGTCCATGGCACAAGATATCAATGGAGCCTTGATACGCTACACCGATGTCTAGATACAAGGGGCCCTTTGTAAAACGCCTTCAGGGTCGAGGCAATGGTTGCCGCCCACTTATGGAAAGACCAAATCCAAGAACATAACGCCGCCAATTGTGTTTTGCTGCTGTGAGGTCGTAATGTCGTAAGTGTAGCTAGCGTGTAATAGAATTCTCCTCGGACATGTGTTGTGTAGTTCGGTATGTATCGCCTGGCAACGTGCGTAATGCCACTTAGTCCTCACCATCAGAGTCCTGACCCGGATTGGCCTCCTCGTAGTTGAAGTACTTGACAAAGCGGTAGTACCCAGCAGCAAGCGCGGCACCAAGAAGCGGCCCAACCCAGTAGATCCAGTGGTAGCCGGGAAAATGAGTACCCGCAACGGCAGGACCGAAACTACGTGTGGGATTGAGCGAACCGCCTGTGAAGTAGACACCTTGGATGGTCAGTACACTCATTCAAGTTCTGATGAGAACGGTTTGTGGGAGCTTAGCCTACCTCCCATCATAGCAACAAAGAGCGATAAACCAATGCCCACAGGCGCGATAAACGTGTCCTTGCTCTTCTCGGCAGCTAGCATGAGCACAACGAAAACAAGCTCAGCGGTCATGAACATCTCAATAAAGACACCTTGCGCGATGCTAGTGCCTGGTGAGAGGGTAGTGTTGGTGAGCGAGATGTCGCCAGGAAACATGCACTGCACGAGACCAGCGGCGCACATACCAGCGAGAAGCTGGGCTGGGAAGAGGATAAGACCACGAACCGGAGGCAGTGTGCCAGCAAGAACCATGCCGAAGGTCACCTGTATCGTGTCAGGTCTTCCACGACATGACGCCTTCAAGTGAGGGGATGTGGCTTACCGCAGGGTTAAACAGCCCACCACTAATTCGATAAAAGGCCCATACGTTGACCAACAAGCTGAAACCATAGACGAGCGCCGTGTGGATGTTCATTGTAGCGCTGAAGCCGCCATTCTCAAGGGACGAGTCGCTGCGTTGGGTGTGAAGCATGATTTGACAGGCGAATGAGAAGTAGAGAAACATGAAAGTGCCGCAGAACTCTCCTGAAGCGGCGACAAAGTGCTTCTGGAGCGTGCTGAGCTGAGGCTGCCTTCGCCCGCCGCTGCTATTAGTGTGCGCATTGGTGTGGCTGTTTCGGTCTTCCTTTGGTTCGCGGTGAACGGGGAGTCGTGGCATAATGTCGATTAAGGTATGTCAACTTGGGGCCTACTGTTGTTATTAAGAGTTCTACGTCGAAAGAAAAGGGGAGGAGGAGAGAAAGACTGAGGTCGATGGAAGCAGAAGACAACTGTCGACAGGTGAACAGTGCTGTCAACAGGGTTGAACGGTGAGCCGACGACACTATCGAGCTTTGCACAATCAGTCTCGCTCTCAACGTGTATTTTGCACGTACAAGCTGCAGGTTGACAGTATGGCAAAGCTTGGCTGAGACTTACGCAGCTTGTGTAGAGCCCCTATCCTAGCATTGGTGACGATGTATGACGATCACGCAGTGGGACGGGAGCTTAGTGGGCAGGCCGTATGCAGGGTTCAGCGGTTGATAGGTTTTGAAACCATGGCAGAGAACCCGTTCTGACCCACCCGATGTTTGGCGAGGGCGATCTAGAGGCAGATTGTGCAGATTGACAGTGGACTGCATGTGTTGAAAAGCGTGATGGGTCCTGAGGATCGCTTTGAAGCTGCCTGCAGAAGGGTAGAGGCGAGCCAAAAGCAAGACGGCTGCGAAACACTCTTGGTCAAAAGTGATGGACGCTGCGTAACTGATAGTCATGACTGATTCGCAGCAGAAGCTCCGCGGTAAGGCGTATAGATGGATTGACGCAGACTCGCAGGGAGCAAGAGCGTCAGTGGCTCCTGGGGTTATGCAGCAGGATGACGGTTCCGTTGTGGCGCCCATACCCGCGGAAAAGTGGAACGGCAACGAGACGCAGGCTCTTTAGCGTCGAGTGGGCGGCGATTAGATGGTAGAGCAAATCACTTTGCACGTTGGAGATGGAGTTTCGCATGGTTGACAGGCTGTAGCAAGTAAAGCGTGGGACAACGCGGATTTGACACTGTCGGCACGCGCATCGCTAAGAGTCTTGATTGATGGTAGGGAGACGTGATATCACCTGATCTTCTTGTCCTGGACTCGAAAGTCCTGTCGCTTGCGCCTCTCTTCCCAGCGTGCCCAGCCCGAATCGACGAGATCCTCCTGAATGACCAGGTCTCTGACACGGAAAGCCCTTGCCAGCCAGGTGCTAAGCGCCCACTCGATCCAGCCTGCTCTGCGCAGATAGGTGGTGAAGACAAACCACACCATGGCGAACAGCGCACCGCAAGCACAGCCAACCAGGACCTGCTTCTGGGTGTGGTAGCTCAGGTATATGCGGCTTACGGCGACTGCGGCGGCAGAGGCCATGGCCAGCAATGAGAGGACAAAGCGACCAGCGAAGCTAAAGGGAGTGTGGGTTTCGGTGGGGTGGGGGACGTGACGGAACAGGAGGAAAAGGGTCAGGGTGACGGAGAAGAAGGCGACGAACTGTGCGTGGGAAGAAGGCATGCCGTAGCCTTTGCCGTGCATTTCTGAGTTTGTCAGCATGCCGTCTTGTGTGAGCTGTGAGCTGTGTGGTGTGTGATGTGTGCTGGGTGCTGGGTGCTGGGTGATGGGTGATGGGTGCTAGGTGCTGTGTGCTGTGTAATGTGTTCTGGGTAATGGGTGCTGGGTGCTGGGTGCTGGGTGCTGTGTGTTGTACAGAAGACTTGGACTGGGCAGTGCATACCACGCGGTCGCTCCTCCTTGAAGTGACGCTTCAGGACCCAATTGAGGGCCTCGCAGGCCAGCTGGCCGGCAAACATGAGGCCGATTTCAATCTCGCGATTGGACCATATCAGCGTGGCGTAGACGACACACAGGCCCTGGGGCACGAGGGCCAGCCAAGCACAGAGGTAGGAGAGGCGGTCGGCGGGGTTCTTGCAGGGTCAGCATCGAGGACAGAGAGACAGAGGGCAGCCGCGGGGGTACAGACATAGTGCACATGGGTCAGTGACAGCGACGCAAGCGGAGGATTCTCCATGGCGCCTGTGTATGCGTGGGTGAGTGTGTGTTCGTGTGGTAGCACGTGAGAGCAATGATGGTGGTTCTTGAAAGAAACACGGTGACGATGCACCAAACCACGAAAAACACACGATGCAGGATGCAAGGTGCTGGATGCTGGAAGCTGGAAGCTGGATGCTGGATGCTGGATGCTAGATGCTAGATGCTCGATACTCGATGTTCGATGCTCGATGTTCGATGCTCAAGACTTAATGCTCAATGCACGATGCACATGCCACCATGCACTATGCACCAACGGCTGGCCCGGCTGCAGAAATGCCCGCACGCTTGGCATTCCTGAATCCATTCCCGCCGCTGGATCCACGGCCTTGTCATTGTCAGCAACGGCTGGCCCACCGCGGAGACATGGCCGCAGAACAAGCATTAGAACCAGAGTTGTAGTGCAGTCATTGTCACACTCACCATCCTAGTCAAAGTCGCCATTATAATCACAGTCACCACCATAGTCACAAGCAATGGCGCTGTTCTCTAGGCACACACGCACACACACACGTGCACTCGCACTCGCACTCGCCTCTTCTCGCCATCCACCGCCGCCACTGCACCGTCAGCGCCCTTTGCTTATCTCCGTCTCTCCGCCCCTGCGCGCGCCCTAAACCGCCGTGAAGGTCATCTATGCCACACGCATACACACATATACACGACATACACACACATACACAACACACACACATACACAACACACACACATACACAACACACACACATACACGATATAGACACACATACACAACATAGACACACACGCGCGGACGACCGCTGTCTCGTACACGGCGTACACAGTGTACACGGCATCCACAACCTACCAATACACAGATAATAACCCCCACCATACGTCACCATGGACAGCGAATCAGACGAACGCACCGAAGAGCTCGACACGCTGCAGTCCATCTACCCAGAACTCGTGCACGACGCTGCAAATCCCTACACGGCTGCCCTCGACTTGCTGGTCGCCCCCACGAAGCCGCTGCCCGTCACCTTCGCCCCCGAACACGACATCCAGCGCTTGGCCTACCTCCCCACCCTACACGTCGACATTCACCTGCCCGCAGAGTACCCAAATCACGGCCCGCCACACATCAGAATTACCACCACCCCGCCATGGCTGCCAGAACCCAGCGCTCAGAAGCTGGCCGACGAGGTCAAGTCGATATGGGACGAGTACGGCGGCGGTATGGTCTTGTTCGCCTACATCACTTCGTTGCAGGAGCAGGCCGAGACTTGCTTTGGCCTTGACGACCTCACCCTGCCTGCCTCGATGCGCAAAGAGCTCCTGGCCTACAGCAGGCGAATGAAGCGCGAGCTATTCGACAAGGAGACATTTGACTGCCAGGTCTGTCTCGAGCCGAAAAAGGGCTCGGCATGTTACCGCATGGAGCGCTGCAGTCACGTCTTCTGCGTCGCCTGCCTCCAAGACTACTACAACAACTGCATCACCGAGGGCGCAGTCAACAACGTCAAGTGCATGTCCACGGAATGCGGCAAGCTTGCCCCCGGCACAAGGAGAAAAGAGCGACTGCTTTCGCCAAAAGAGCTGTTACAGATACCCCTGCCTCGCGAGCAGGTCGAGCGCTACGTCAACATCAAACGGAAGAAGAAGATGGAGTCCGATCCCAACATCATGTTTTGCCCCCGCACCTGGTGTCAAGGCGCAATGCGGTCTGACAAGTACCCCAAGATCAAGGACATAAGCACAATGGACAGCTCCGACTCCGAGGCAGAAGACGAGGACCGCCAAGCACGGCCGGTGGCTCCCACTGGGCCAGAGAAGCGCGCAGTGGGCATCAGAGGCATGGATCGCCTAGCTGTTTGCGAAGACTGCACCTTGGCTTTTTGCGTCGTCTGCCTCTCGTCGTGGCATGGTGACTTTGTGCGCTGCGAACCGCGTGACGCAAATCAACTCACTGAGGAAGACCAGGCTTCGCTCAATTTCATCATGAAGAACACTTCGCCTTGCGCTTACTGTTCGGTCCCCTGCCAGAAATCATTTGGCTGTAAGATCGTCTACCTCTCTCAGACCCCCACGTCAGCTAACTTTCTTCCAGGCAACCACATGACGTGCGCGCAGTGCAAAACACACTTCTGCTATTTATGTGGCGCTTGGCTGGACCCAGGACGACCATACCAGCATTTCAACGATCCAAAGAACAAGGCGTGCTTCCAGCGGCTCATGGACGGTGCCGAGGGTGACATGGTGAATGGCGACGTGCAATTTGGTGGGAGACGAGGAGCAGAGCAACTTGCCGACTTTTGGGAACAGGAGGCAATGAGGATACAGATGCAGGTCAACGACGAAGACACAAGGTAACACAGGTCTTCGTGACGTCTTTCCACCTCTTGGTGTATCGAGATGGCAACCCGGCCCAACGAGACATCAATGAAAACGAGGCGTCGCAGGAACGAGAAAGAACTCGCCACCAACCTATTCGCCACCAAATTCTACGGTTTGGTTCGTGTATGTGACGGAACGGAGAGAATTGTCAAGTGAGGCCGACCAACAGGGACGAGTCAAAGCAGTGGGATTTCTGCAGCCGCCCAAGAGTCAATTGGAAATGTGTTATTCTCAAACCAACAGCGTGAAGTGGACGTCTGAAGTGTGGACAACGTAATTGTTGTTCTGTTACCAATATCAATACAAAGTCTGAATGAGATCCAACGTCTAACGCTGCAAGCTTCCAGGTTTCTCAGAGCTGCGTGCTGACATGCACATACGGACGAACATTCTCTTGCCGCCACGACATCCCGTCCTTTTTTTCTCCAACAATTACCAAAGCAACAAGCAATAGCATGAGAAAACAACACTTGGATGGCGTTGAAAGCAAGTTCAGAATTGCCGAAAAGCGCCGCTAATGAGATGCTGAGAGGGCCGAGGTCGAAATACCCCGTGCATCCTTTCCCCGCAAACACAGCTGTCGACGGAAGCTCATTACGACAAAACTCCGCGAGTCATCGTTATGTGTGAATCGAGTAAAACTACCTTGCCTCGAGCTTGTAGCTCAGCGTTGCACCGACGTACGCAATATCGCAGTCGCTGAACCGCACCAGGTGGCATCTCTGAATACCACACCCACTGATACGCTTTGTACACGCATAAGAGTGCAAACCCCTACCTCGACCACGACGCCATGTCTCAACCAATGAACTTTTCTATCCCCGAGGACCTCAAGCTATACCTTGCCGACCTGGACGCCTTCATCGAAACCACCATCTTGCCCCTCCAACACAAGGATGATAACAACCGCTTCTTCGACCACCGCCGCGAACACTCGCGCACAGATTGGGACGCTGGCGGCCTCCCGCGCAAAGAATGGGAGGATCTACTTTCCGAGTCGCGTCGCCTCGCCGACGAAGCGGGGTTCTACCGGCTGTCCCTTCCCAAGAAGTACGGTGGGCAGAACAGCGAAGATGGACGGGGGAGCAACCTGTGGATGGCGGTCATACGGGAACACTTGGCGGCCAAAGGGCTGGGCCTGTTCAACGACCTGCAGAACGAGCACAGCATGGTAGGCAACTTTCCGGATGTCATCATGCTGATGAACTTTGGGAGCGAGCAGCAAAAGAAAGAATTGATTCCGGCGCGACTGAGGGGTGCGTTCAGGATGACGTTTGGATTGACGGAACCGGGGCACGGGAGTGATGCTACGCACATGGCTACCAAGGGACGGCCGGAGAAGAGAAACGGGGTTGATGGATGGCTGCTGAACGGGCACAAGAAATGGCAGACAGGGATGCATCACGCAACACATTGCTCAATATTTGCAAGGACAGCCGGTAAAGATGGTGAAGTAAAGGGGATAAGCTGTTTTATCGTGCCCAGAGACACGCCGGGTTTGAAAGCGGAGTCATACGAGTGGTAAGAATTAGATGTGTCCAAGTGGAGGGACGTCTGTTAATCAAGTCCAGGACGCTCAATATGCCAACAGACCACGCCACCGTCTCCATCACAGACGTCTGGATCCCCGAAAGTGCAGCTCTGGGACCTATTCACAATGGCCTCGGCGTTGCACAAGCATTTGTACACGAAAACCGCATCCGTCAAGCAGCCTCCTCCCTCGGCGCAGCTGTATACTGTGTTCAGCAATCCGTCAAGTACGCGAACGAGCGTGCACCCTTCGGTAATTCCCTCTCGCACAATCAGGGCATACAATTTCCCCTCGTAGAACTTGCAACACAATGCGAAATGCTGCGGCAGCTCATTCGCAAGACGGCACTGGAGATGGATTCGATGCCGCACAACGAGATCGAGAAGAGGATTGGGGACAAGGTGTCCATGTGCAATTACTGGGCGAACAGACTGTGCACGCAAGCCGCTGATCGGGCTATCCAGGTCCATGGCGGGAACGGGTATTCGAGACACTATCCATTCGAGCACATTTGGCGGCACCACCGACGGTACAGGATCACCGAAGGAAGTGAAGAGATTCAGATGCGCAAGATTGCGGCGTATCTATTCGGTTTTGGTGGAAGAAAGAGCTTGGTGGATGCTACCAAGCATGAGTCGAAGTTGTAATCTTCCTATGCAATCAATACAGTCGTTCTGCAAGATTCTATTCCCTGTGGTGCACTCTTTCTTGTAAAGAGACTACTCTTGAATATGGCAAATGCGACTCAGCGCGAGCGCTACTCACAGAACTCGGCGGTCCTTCGAAATGAACAAATTGTTCAAGCTGCGAAAACACATTCTCTCCGATCCCTCACCACTGTCTTCGCAGCCAACTATTCAAGCCAACCATCGCCTCTCTTTCCATAATGATAGGCAGCAAAATCACGATCAATAGGAACCAAAGAGCGAAAGCTACGACCCACAACACAGATGCACCCAGTCTAAATGTTTTAGGGGGCCGTGGTAGAGGTTTTGGCTGCAA
Source organism: Ascochyta viciae-villosae (assembly GCA_004335205.1). Lineage (NCBI taxonomy): Eukaryota > Fungi > Ascomycota > Dothideomycetes > Pleosporales > Didymellaceae > Ascochyta > Ascochyta viciae-villosae. The sequence continues at coordinate 20,082 of SATZ01000231.1, forward strand.
GGGATCGTGTTGGGGAACAGGTGGTAACGGCTTCAGTTGCCTCGGGGGTTCTAGATGCCGAAGGCCTCGCCGCTGGGAGAGCGAGGGTTTCATATTGGTTTTAGGCGGAACTGGAGGACCCAAGAGTTTGGCACGGGGTTTGCGGTTGCGAAGAGATTCGTTGTCCGGTGGTTCGTGCGACATGTTGGGGTGTAAGAGTTAACGATGAGGTTGTGGAAGGGACACTGGACGAGCTAGACTGGAACGAGTTTAGCTTGCTTAGACCTGCAGGTCCTGTGTTTTCTCAAGAGACTGAGGCACTTTCATCACTAAAGTTCTTTGTTTTGGCTGGTATGACCTTATTCCGATAAAACAAGAAGGGTTATGGTGACCAGCAAGCAAACAGTGGCGGTGTTGTAAATCTGAGAGAGGCAAACGCCTCACTAAGCTGATGAAGCTTGTATATGCATTGGGAGTGTGTATGTACTGACATGTGTGCCCCACTGCAGGCGCACTGTGCTTTTAGGCTGATTCATTGGCGCTGCCGCCATAAATCGTAGTCCGAGTAGTGCTGTGGAGAGTGGAAGACATTGGTAGGCTCATCCAGGTGCTCGAACGCCAAGATATTAGTATTGGCATCGAGCGCGCCAGAGTCATCAAAGTCCAGGTCCAACGTTTGCTGCGTCTGGAGTGAGGTCATCTGGTAGTTGTTCCACATTTCAGCTATTGTTTGTTCATCCGGTACGTAGTTCTCGTGACGGAAGTCGGGAGTGGACTGGTAGTTCATGCCAAGGTTTTGGAGATGCATGGGCGTTTCCATTACAATCATCTTCGCGAATCCAGTCTGCTCCATGCTTTTGGCGATGGTTAAGCAGTCGTTTGCGTCCTTTTTGAAATCTGCTTTTTGAAAGTATCCAAAAGCACACATGAAGATAGTGATGCAGCGGAGCACGGTCGTGCTGTCAAACGTCGTGAGACTGGATATAGTTTGATCTTGAACCATTCCTTTGAACAGCTCAACACTCTTTCTCGCAGCATCGACGGATACCATGGCCATCTTCTCATATCCAATCTTACTACTCGAAGCCAGTTCTGCGCGCTTCAGAACAAGGTTCAGTAGAAATGGTCTTGTGAGGAGTATCTTGGTACTCCAGTAATGCAGGTGAAGCACCATTATCGCGCGCCTATAGTAAGTTGGGGCGGTATCCCAAGAATCGAGCCTGAGGTGTGCAGGCATCGTCTGATGCCACTTTCGAAGCAGCAGTAGCAGATTCGATACCGTTGAAAATGATATTAGCTTGGACTCTCGCTCAGTGTAGATCTCTCGAATGACTTCGCGCTTCAGTCGGCTGAGCGACACAAAGGTTGATAGCCATTTGAGCGGCGTATGTAAACCTAGAAACGAAGGCAGAACCTACAAACAGTCAGCGCGCATCTTTGCTGCAACGAAAGTGAACTGTGTGGAAGCTTACCCGCTCGTGCGGCGATAAAGTCGTGATTCTGACGTATCGCTCATCAATCAAGGTTGGACTTCCCCCTCTCATCCCAATCTCCAAGTCCAGAGTGAACAACGTCCACCATATGCGGCGGCTTTCTTCTCGGTCTTCTTCTGTGCCTGACGTGGGTAGCTGGTCCCGATGCAGTCCAAGTGTAAATGCTATTTGAACAGCACTTCCAATATACAGGTATGCTGTGACCCTAGATAAGGCGTTCTCAAGGGCGATAGCCTAGAACCGTCAGTTTGATGACTTGAGCCCTTCTGGTTAACGTACCGATATGACCAGTGCTCGTATGCTATCAATGTCGGCACTATCCTCCACTTTTGGTCTAAGCTGTTTGACTAAGGCGAGATAGTCTTCAGAGGTTTTAGGAGCTAAGTGCGAGGGTCCTGGTGAAGGTGATTTATCTGTGTGATCTCGGGAGGACGCCCCAATGGCGCACATGGCGTATAGTGAGCATATCCATGAGCTCGATGGCCGTTCACCCCTTCTCGGAGGTGGAGCAGGTGCGCCACTGTGCTCAAGTTTGATTGTACCCAGTGCCGATGGCGGCGCATACCAAGAGTAAGTATCCTCAATCCGCTGCAAAAGCTTTTCTTCGGGATATAACCAATACATACAATGTACCTCTTCGCGATATCTTTGAACATAGTGGAAGCAAGCCTCTTTTGGTGGAAGGTAAAAGGCCTCTTGTTCGCTTTCCTCTCTTGGTGGATAATGCCCAATTCTGGCCGGTGGAATGATATCAGTTTTCTGTGACGGTCTACAGAAATTGACAACTGCTCCATTGAAAGGTATATCACTTTGAGCGCCGACGTAGCGTAAGACGCCCTTGGAGTCTTTCATCATGCTGCCCAATGGTTCGTGTAGATTGTCGCCGTCGACCGACCACTCGCCTGGGGTTCCTGCACTCGAATAGCCGTCATCATCTTCTGGAGACTCTTGAGGTTCAAAGTAGCTGTCTGCATTCAAGGTAGGTAACACCAGAGAGCCATCTTTGATGCCTTTGGAAATTTTGCGCAACGACTGAAGGCTGAGCTCTTGGCCAGGGAACACGCGCGATAGGATACTCATGGAGAGCTGATACTCTTCTTCGGTCACATGGTAGTACGGCCGCTTTCTCCGCGGGGTAGCAATGGTACATGCAGCTCCCGTGCGGGCACAATAACGACATGGTCCGGGAACTGCCAGACGTCAGCCTGTGTGGAGCCCGAGGACGACACCAATGAGTCGGAGGCGTACATACTAGGATCGATACACTGCACAGCTAGTCAACAATGTCTTGGCTCAGAAGAGCGGAGGGGTTCCGCCTCACCTTGGTCTTTCTGCTCCGACACCGATCGCAGCTACTGTGGACGCGGTGCGCGTTCGCTGCGCGTGTGGAGGTGCTCGGAGGTCGAGGCCCAGTAATTTCGGCCATGGCGACCGACGATTCGCCGCAGGTCTCTGCAGCAAGTTTAGGACACTCAAAGTGGTCTCAACCGGCAAAACTGCAACGATCACTACGTGGGCGTTGGCGAAGGCCGATACTTTGCATGGTGGGATCGAGAGAACAATAGGATGCCCGATAATCTTGCGGGGGATTTGCTGGAAAGTTTGGATGTCAAAGCTAAGCAGCTAAGCAGGTCCCCTGCAGATCAGGATCGGCTAAGACGGATTAAGCTACAGACGGAATAGCGCGACTGAATAACATTACAGATACACAGGTTTCAGGTGTTCGTAGAGGGATATGAGCATAGTTATAGTTCTTCCGGTCCGTCCATCCAGCCTATGGGCGACGAGGGCTCTTACAAGACGTCTCATATCGCTCGCAAACGGCCGCCCGCCTGTCTTCAAACGCCTGGCAATGCATAGACTTCTGCTCCACCAAATTCGTTGCGCCAGACCCGTGCCGGTTGCCCTGTGCAGACGGCTTACCACGACATGACAAACATGGTCAGGAGCATCAAAGTAACGAGCGTGGCGCTGCCTGACTGGACGCTCAGAAAGCTAGCTGCACCTTGCACGTTCAGCTTGACGACTGCGCCAGGAAAACTGCACTTCAGAACATCCCCGTCCGGGTCCCGCTTGCCGTATGACAGAGCCCTCGCAGGGTTGTTGGGACATGCGAACCCAAGCTGTGCGGGGCAGCTCCTGACGAGATCAAAACACAGATCCTCGCATGGGAGCATCTCTTTGTATGGGCCCGGTTTGATAGTAGTATCAATCAAGGGGTTGCGGCTCTGGCTGTATCCAAAGCGGTCGCGCAAAGTGGCGTTGAACTCAGCGCTCATGTTGTTGGCATAAGGAAAAGTGCCGTCAGACAAGTTTGCTTTGACGTTGCGTGGCTGCAACCAGTCGTTGTCAGCAGTCCAGTCCTCACATCTCGGGATCAAGACAGAGCAAAGCCATGTCTTGTAGTCCTCTCGACAATGCGTACAGTTTCGAGCAAGAGAGTACTGAGCAGTTGAGGGCGCATCGCAAGCAACCTGGTCGAGAGAGTTTGTAAAGTTCTTGAAATACTTCTTTGCCTGATCATCGTAAAGCTTCTTGAGATCATCGTCTTTGTACTTGTACTCAGGAGACGATGGAACAGCATATGCCACAGTGTCGCAAAACTCGAGATCGGTCAACACTTGGCACGAATCGTCTGGTTCGGTATTAGCACTGAATACGCTTCGTTGTCAGATTGGTTGATTCTGCTCACCGGCTTTTGTAGTCCAGTTGAACTGCTGAAAGACTTTACCGCCAGCGCGAACCCTGCCAACACCGGGTAAGTCGACAGTGTCTTGATTGCCTTCGACTACTAAATAGCCATTGTACGTTTGAGAGTTAGTGAGATTGTGGACGTTAAACTGGCTTTTCGGATAGCCCGCGCCGAACTTGGTCGTGATTTGTGTATCAACGGTGATGTTGTTTGTGGAGTTGAACTGTTGTTTCAGCGCGCAGTATGAGTTCTCCATACCTGTGACTGGCGAGCGGCCAGCTGGGAAAGCATACATGGCGAAGGGATTTGACTTGTTCCATTTGGCGATATCTTCTGGTTTGTTGGAATCGGTGAGGTTGTATGTGATGAACAGTGTAGACTCGCTATCCGTGTCAACCATGAAAAGGAAGGGATTGGTTTTGTTGTAGCTGTGGTAGGAGCCGTCTGTGCTTGCAGCGATTTCGAAGTGCCAGCTCCCAAACCAGTTCTCGTTTAGTTTGGGCGCCGAGATTCCAATGTATACGTCGGACGTGGCGTTGACCTCGAGCGACACATATCCGTTGTCGAAGGGTATGCCAGTCTTGTTCGTGACGAGATGTTCTGTAGAGCTTGGGCCTGGCTTTTGGTTCTGGGCTGAAGTCGACACGTACAATGTGAGCTGAGGCGCGCCGGTGGAGGATGCATTATTGCCCGGTAGAGGCTGTTTGCAGGTGTTGGCTGATACCCATAGCTTCCTCCCAGCCGTTTGCCGCGCCTGCAAAGTCTCGCCTGGGATTCCGGGTGGCAGGGGTGCGCTGATGTTGTCATCGTCATCCTCGATGTGCTTGCTCATGGAGCTGTCCTCTGAGCTTGTGGCGTCCAGCGCGTTCACAAGCCAGCCTGATCTGCCTCGGGCTTGCAGCTGGCTCTTCTCCAGCACAAAGTAGACGGTGGTCTCGGGCTTGATGTCGATATCCATTTTCTCGTCGTTCTTCAGCTGGCCTACCTCCTCGCCTTGACGTCCAAGCAGACTGCGCGCAAAGTACGCAAAGTCGGGCACATAGCCCCTGCTCTGCTCCTCTCTGGTGATGCCATGGTCGAGTTGTGCGGGGTCGGCGACTGCGGGTAGAAGTACTTCGGCCTGCACAGAGTGCTGCTGTCCAGGCGCGGCGGGGATGTCGACGGCGTTTGCGAAAAACGGTGCCGGGGCCGACGGGCACGTGGTGAGCAGGAGACAGACGGCTGCGGTGTAGGCGAACAGCTTCGACTGCACGTGAGTGGGCGTTCGGGGTTGCATTGCCCTCTCCGCTGGCCTATCGACGGATTGGAGGATGCATGGGGAGTGGGCGCGGCGCAGACGAAGCGCTGAGGTGTCGATACAGGCTGGGCAAGCGTGATTATGTCATAGGGCACACGCCGCGAGCGGTAGATGGCGTCTTGAGCGTCGAGGTGGTCCCAAATGCGCGCTCCAGAGCTGCAGACGGGTAGACGGGCAGACGTGCAGACGTGCAGACGTGCATACGTACAGGCTCCTCCCATCACGGGCTGCCTCGCACTTGCCTTCCCACGGATGCGATCGGCGCTAGTGGACTGCCGAGCGCCACGCTGCTGCTGCCGCGCTCAAGCCTCAACGTCTGCCGTCTGACGTCTGCCGGACCGTTTCTCGCGTCACCGCCATCACACTGCACGCGTTATCACCAGAATTGGAAACGAGCAGTCATTGCATATTCACGCGTCTGTACACTTTCTACGGAACGCCACAACCCGGTGCTTCCGGCCCTACTCCGCCACTGACATCCGTCTGGATGGCCCGCTCATGCGCACCTCGTTTCTCTTCATCATCAAGCGAGGGTAGGATTGGCATTCTTGAGAAGCATCTCAAAGTAAGTGTTGAACCACTGACCAGCCTCGGGCGCGGGCTTGAAAGCAGACGCACGACCGCAGGCAGCATCGTAGCGAACAGCAGAAGTGTTCGAGGTCCCGTCAGACTGCGTCTTGTCAGTGACCCTAGTTTGTAAGAAGGCGTGAGTCGACATACCTCACCGCCGGGCTTGACCCAGACAAATGCATCCACGAGCGAGTTACCTGTGTTGGTTGTCGGACGAGGGCCAAATCCAGCGCCTTGGACATTGCACCAATCACCCCACGCTTGCTGGCCAGTGGGCTGCTTGCCTGACCGTCCAACATCAACGATGAAGCGCGCTGGAAACCCTTGAGCTTGCAGGAGTGGGGCGAATGCCTTGATGAAGCGCTCTTCATCACAATTGGCGTTGGGGCTTGTGATGGCTGGGCAGGTGCCAATCCTGAAAGCGTTGTAGTTGGAGACATTGGTGACAATGCCGCGAACAGCACGAGGGGATCCAGCAGCCTTGTACACTTCTGCGAACAGCTTGGCTGCAGGACCAATGTTGGCATCCCAGCCGAGCCATCCTGCATGGCCGCCGTCCAGGTACATGTCGACATTAGCGAGATTGAGCTTGCGAAGAGCATACGCCGTCAGGTCCCTGTAGTAAGGTGCAGCACGAGAGCACTTTTGAACACCCATGTTGGTGACCATGTTTGCGAGCGAGTCGGGCTCTGTTCAATATCAGTCACAATCCCCGATTCGTTTTTCCCGTTCGGGAAGAGGACTCACCAATGGCTAGATTGACCTTGACATCAGGATACTTCTGGATAATCGCCGCAATCTTATCAATGTACTCAATCTTGTACTTGGTTGCTCCATCTTGGTCGATCAGGAGTTCGCCGTTCGACGCAAGAGCAGCACAGTCGCGGTCAGGAAGGTTATACACTACAAAGGTAGCCATCAGCTTCGCGCCAGCAGCGTTCCTCTGCTTGATGTCGGCCAGGTAGGTGTCTAGAGTCGGCACCTTTGCGCGCGTGTCCAGCCAGACGAACGATCCGACTTTGGCGACGGCTGAAGCAGCTGGACGAAGCGATGCTGGGAGCGAAGGTATGGCCAAGCTATGCACCTCGGACGAGTAGTACGGGTTGGCGTAAAAGTTGTAACCCGCGAAGGGATTGACTGCAGCTTGACGGGCCTGGGGTGCAGCTGTCGTCTCAGCACGGACAGGGGTCGCTACATTAGGTACTGTGGTGGGTTGGGGCAGAGCCTGTGCGAGGCCGGCTGCAAAAGCAGCGATGTGAACAATGGTGGACAGCATCATCAGGAGAACTGAGGGTCTCGAGCAGTGGATGTTGGTGTGACAAGAGAACGCAATAGTGAGCTGCAAGCCATATTTGTATGCCACCACCACAACTGATATAACATCTTTCCAAGAGCTTCTCGTCTATCTTCAGATTGAATCATTTAATCTGCATACCGTACATCCGCCATTTCACGCGGCTCAAAACGTCTTCCAATACAGTCGTTCATCTCAACGTTGTGGCCACTGCTGCTTTTCGGCGGAGTCTAGGACAAACCATCCGTTGCTAAGAAGGAAGAAATTCTCTTGGTAGATGCCAAGGCAGAACAGAGGAGGCTCAGTGGGCAGTATTGGGACAGCGAGGCTTGGACTCCTTGGATCGGGTCTTGGTCCGCCGGAAACTTGAGGTCAAGTTAAGAATACTGTGAACACTGAATAACCAGTAATGCGATGTTGTTGCAAAAGCATGTCATAATCCACGGGTCACATATTATAACATGAACCAACTCAGAGCTGACACTGACGATGCATTAGTTGTCCCTGATCTGAGGCTCAAGTTGCGAATCTTGGATACAGTCGCCTCGGGTAATATGTTGATATTACATGCGCCAGATAAATGAGTACAATGCCAAGGGAGAGTGACGTAAAGCAACTCCAAAGACGAACCGCGACCACGTGGACACATTTTCTCGGCCCTGGAATAGATCAATCCTCGCCTTCATCGGCGGACGCAGAAATTGTGCTTTTCATGTGAACTTGAGCGGTGTCAAGTCACGCGCCTGCCAACTAGCTTTTGCACTATGGCTGTATGATAAGGTGTAGGCCAACATGACTTGAAATTTCCAACTTCTGTCCTCGATATCTCTCCCGAACCTGTATAGAGTGGTCAAGGCAGTCCTGTTTTGTTTGCTTCAACTAAGCAGATTGTTTTGAGCAGGATCGAGAAATCCGGAAATACATTTGGATACATATGCTTATCTCGGTACATCCTCCAGACCACACCATTCTGCAATGAACAGCGCGATCGTCGTGGTCACCCGCTGAATACTGCTGATGCTGACCCTCTCGTCAAAACCGTGCAAGCTTTCTCCAATCGGTCCGTAGCACAACGCAGGTATCTTCTGCTCTAATGCAAATATTCTGGTGTCGAGGTAGGCGGGCATTGTCATGCTTGTCAATTCCGCCCCCACCACTTTCTGATGTACTGTCTTCAACAACTCCTCTGCTTCGCTGCCAGGTTCCAACACATAACCTTCCGCAAAGAAGCCATTCCATGAGATCTTTGCAGGTGAATCACGCAAGAACGAGTCGGTCGTCGAGACTTCGGCGACTTTTCGCTCAATCTTATCTGCTACCTCTTGCGCAGTGACACCGGGGAATAGCGCTACACGGCAATCAATAGTACACCAGGCTGGTACAGAACTGGCCCAATCCCCACCCTGAATCATGGCGACATTGAGATTGATGGGTGAGGCCATGTGCTCGAAGTACAGTCTCCCTTTCTTCTGGTCATTCATCTCTTTCTCCAGTTCTTTCAGTCCAGCTACGATCTTCCAGATTGATTCAATGGCGTTGGAACCTTCTTTTGCCTTCAGAACATGGACAGGGCGACCCGCAACTGCGATCTTGAACCAGATGACGCCAACGTTGGCACGAACAAGCTCTTCGTTAGTAGGCTCGGGTATCAGTACTGCGTCCGCAGTGTATCCAGCCAGATGTGTAGCCATAGTACCGTTACCGGTAGACTCCTCTTCTGGTACAGACTCGATGATAACTTTTGACGCCGGTTGCTTCCCAATGCTACGCAAAGCATCTAGGGCATACAAGTTTGCAACTGCACCAGCGCGCATGTCGCCACTCCCACGTCCGTATAGCCAGTCGCCCTCGATAGTCCCAGAGTAGGGGTCATGCGTCCACAATTCCTTGGGTCCATTGGGCACTATGTCGATATGTCCGTTCAGAATCAAACTTCTTCCGCCTGGCATTGAGGATTTTGGCTCATGCACACCGACGATGACCGGGGCTTTTGAATGTGTATCGCTAAATTTGCCGGCTCCTGCGTGTTGCGACAGAACTTGTTGGTCCATATCGAGTTTGGTAGTGTGATATCCACGAGAGGCATACTGACGGTATAGCTCTTCCAAGGCTTCATGTTCTTCACCTCTTTGCCCCCCGTACTGCACCATCTTTTGGATAAAAGCAACCTCATTGTTGAAGTTCTTTGCAACTGCATCCTCAATGGACTTGGTGATCTCAGATGATAATGGGGACATCGTGAACATTCAAATAGGTTCAGTCAGGGAGAATTTGTCAAGACGAAACCCCAACGATGTAAGAGAAGCCTCTTTTGTAGGCTACGAAAGCTGGTAGATACGCTTTATGCGTTCACGGTTGATGTCCTTCGGCAATGCTTCAGATCAACACCTACCCCTCTTTGGCAGGTACACGCGGATGGTTGCGGGGCTCACCATCCGATAGCGATAAGGCGAGAGGAAGACCGCTCAAAGCGCAAGAAGACATATTTTCCTACACTATATGGGACTGTTCTTGTCGAGATGGACGCATCCCGATAATTGTTGTCTGCGCAATCGAAAACAACGCGCCGAATAACGTGCACGCGTATTAGCGCTGCTTAGTCAGCAAACAAGTCAACAGGTCAAGCTGCAGTGTTGTCTCGCATCAACCGAACACCGTTTTCGTATGGTTCTATCCTTTCTCTTGTTGATCAGATACTGACCAAATATATCGGGGGCTGGTTAGACGAATAATATCAACGTTTAGTCAGCACTCCACTCGACACCTCATTCACTGGTAAAGCGGAAGTGTGATCATCGAGGCTACCCGTTGCCATAGGGCACAAGTATAATTCCCTGCCGTCCCCTATGCCGTTCTCCGTATTGCTGCCTTGTATTCGTCAACCCGGTGGCCATTTCGAGTATCTCGATTCGGTCTACGCGACGATCAGGGGCATCCGTGCGCCAAGGGTGTCTATTCCTGCCGCTGTTATGACGTCTGCGGCAACTCTTCTAGATCGTCGTGGTGTGTTCGACAATCCTGCAAAGGTAAAATTGTAAACAACTGAAGAATTGACCTATGTTGCAAACTCCTCCATCTTGGGTTAAATCCTGTACCCCCACGTTTCTTTCTCTTTCAAGCTTTGCATATGTTAAAGCTTGGAGTGTATGTACCAGTCATCTGCCGCGAGTTCACGTAGGGAATTAACGAAAAAGGCAGTTTGTGGCCCATTATATGACAGGGATGAACGTTAACAATACTGCTAGTCTGCGTTGTCGCATTGAAACACGCAATGGCCAGCTCTCATAGGCAGCATTAGAAGTCTGCTATGATGCGTTCGACGGAAATTCGTCCTAAAGCGGCTGATATTAACCAACGACTATCTTGAAAGTTGGCAATCGAACTGACAACGGCATGAGTCCACGTGTGTATAAAACCATGAAACTAGCACTGCCACTCTCAGGATACCCCATAGTCATTTTCTCTGCTCGCTTGCACACGTTCTGCTTACGTTTGACTTGTTATATTCGTGAACATGCGCTTCTCACACTTCTCCATCTTCGCTCTTGGCAGCCTCTCCATCGCCAGCCCTATTCTTTCAAAACGTGCCGACGCCGTCAGTCTCCTTACTGATCTGTTTGCCACAGTACAAACCTACACGGGAGCCATTAGTAAGTCTTTTGAGCTCTTCCCAGCTCGACCTAACAACTCTAGATGCCACTCTTGCGCCCCTCTCTGCTTCTTCGCCTCTTTTGGAGAAAACCGCTGCAACAATCCAAGTCGGTGCGCAGATCAACCTCATCACCGCTGCTGTAACGGCGACCACCAACGAGATCAAAGCGCTCCCGCAATCCAACTCCACTTCTACAAAGCGTTCCGTAGGCGTCGATCTCGATATTGACACCGAAGTCACAAGTGGTGAATCTCAACCCAAGGAAAAGCGCCAGCTCGTCGCCGTGGGCGCGCTTCTTGCTCTTATTATCGTCGAGATCTTCGCAACAGTTACTGCGGCGGTTGCTATTCTAGGACTCTCTGGGCTTCTGGTCTTCTTGAATCCGTTGACGGCTGCTTTGTCGCTGCTAATTCTTGCGGTTGAGTTGGTACTCGATGTAGTGCTTGTTGGTGTTATTGCGCTGTTGGATTCATTGCTTACTGCGCTGGCTCTTGGAGTCTCCGGTTTGTAGACCAAAAGTATTGGTCCATCAAGCAGTGCACTCAGATCAGGTATTGAGGGTAGCTTAGTCTGGTCTGCCACGAGGAGCATAAGTGGATCACAATTGTCTTAATAGTTCACAATACACTCCGTACCATGTGGTACATCAAACAAAATCCTCAAGCCAATCGGTCGTCTTTCTTAGCAGTAGGTGTTCTTAAGATAATATCAGCGATCCTTCCCAGATTCTGTGCCGCAGATGCTGCTTCAGACGAGCTAAGTCTTGTCTATTTCTACCTGCTCTTGATAGTCCCACATATAACAGACACAGCGCATTAAGCAGGCTGTGCTGCTCGATGTCCCCCATCTGCCCCTGATTTGATGTACTCGTCTGCTTCCTTGAGACACGGCTTTCGGATAGCTTTGCTCAAGCTAGCGAATTGAACAAATCTTGAAATACGACACGTCCTGTTCGAGTCAATTTTCGTTTTCCATAATGCGGGCGAAGTCACCCAACAACAGCTTCCTTTTACTGGACTCTCCACTCTCAACTTATCTTACGATCTTCTTTCTCCAGTCAATAGAGCTCTTCTCTGCGCCAGTTTCCGATTGCACAGGAACCGCTAGATCTCTTCCTCGCCCTATATAATGAGCAACTACCACTCCACAAGCCTGGACCTGCAAACATCAAGAGCGCGTACTGCTACCCTGACTTCTCTCTTCCTACGAACTGCGCATCTGAGAAGCCTCAGTCACGAATGTTGGCCATGTTTGAATAAAGAAGAGCGGCTTGACTGCGCTACGCCGCGCCATGCATTGAAGTTTGTCAGCTATTTGCTTACAGAATTGGTCATTTCACTGCAGCTATTCGCCACGCAAGCAGAAGAAATCACAGAAGCAGGTGCCTGGCCTATAAACCCACAGGGCTTGGTCTTATTGGTATTGTTGTTTAACCTGATTAAACCTAAGATCTCTTTTTCCGTTTTACAAGACTGAAATCGAGACACTAGCCTAGGCCTCAAAAACGCATTGCCTTCTGCTTTAAAAGATATCTGAATAAGGGATAACTGCGTAGACTAAGGTAGTGGTTTCATGATAGGGAGCAAACAGTTAAGGAAGCCTAGTCTTAGATAGAAAGCCAAACGTAGAAAGACTGTTTTAAACGGCTTGGGTTAGGGCTGTGTGTATTGATATGATGGGATTAAAGCAGAAGGTTGCGGGATGCTAAAATGTATATCCGTAAGAAAGCAGCATTGGAGTTTTGCTTTGTTAAGGGTACAATGGTTGCAGGGGTATATGGGAAATGGTGGACAATTTACTGCACTACCTGTTTTAGCGTTCATCGCTAGGATGAGGGCATAATTCCAGGTAGTTTGTGCATGTCAACGTTAGACAGCGAATTCGTTCAGATTTTTATATCAGAAGAGACCTGATGCCAGACTGATGGGCATAAGTGACCCTACGAGCTGCAGCTACACTGCATCATACCCTTGTACTTTGGTACATCACCAACGAATCTCTGCTCTTCATCCGCATTCCATCCCCACTCCTCAGAGAAAGGATTGAGGTTCAGCTTCATGATCTGTTGCAAGATTTCACGCTCGCCCTTCTTCTCAACGCGGTCAATCAGCTCGTCGAGGATCCAAGAGCGTGGAACGAACTGCAAGTAGAGTTAGCACAACCCGCAACAGCAGGACAGAGGTACTTACACTTGGGTTGACGGCCCTCATGGCCTCCTGTCGCCCACTATCATCCTCGCCCCAATCTTCCTTGACTCGCACCGACCACTTCTCAAGCCACTTAGCAATGCGAGTCCGCGAGTCTGCATCATCCTTTGGCAGGTTATCATTGCGGAAGAATAGGTCTGCTGCATTCTTCCTGTTCGCTTCTTCGTCCAAACCCTTCAGGCTTAAACTTGACAGCCTGCGAAATGCATGGTGGAAATCCAGTTCGTATGCTTCAAGGCAATCGAGCAGTTCTGAAAACAACGAGTCGAAGTCGCTTTCTTGCTGTGACTTCAGTCCTAGACGTGCCGTCATGAGACGCTTATACTCGGACAAGAAGACGGCCTTGTACTCCTCACCAGCCCGCTCGATGATACCTTCTGCCCGCTTGACGAGATCTCCAGCGTCAGCTTCACTGACACCCTTCTCTACGAACTCGGCACTATCCACGTTCGAGCCTGCACCCATCAGCTCGCCAAAAGCCTCCCCTAGACGGACGAGGTTCCACCAGATGATGGTTGGCTGGTTGCGGTAGCTGTAGCGCAGCATGTGGTCATCGTGATTGGGCGTGTAGGTAGGATCGAAAGTGTCGAGGAAGGCGAAAGGCCCAAAATCGATACTCAGACCAAGGATAGATGTGTTGTCAGTATTGAGCACTCCGTTCATGAAGCCATATGCCTGCCACTTGGCGACTGTGGCAGCGTTGTTGCGAATGACGGCGCGGTAAAGACGAGTATAGCGATTCTCTTCTTCCAGGCCCGAGCCTTCGGTTGTGTCTTTTGCAACACCCGTCTTTGCTTCGGTGTGGGTAGTCTTGGCTTCGCCAGCCGGCAGCTTCGAGGGCAGCTTGTCCCATCCGTTGTAGACATGCTCGGCGGTGTAGTCGGCCAATGTGCGTAGTGTCTCGCGGTCACCGCGCATACGTTGGAGGTCGAATGTGCCGAATCGAATCCAGCTTTGTGCAAATCGAGTGACGATGGCACCTGGCTCGACTCGCTCGCGTATGATCTTGGTACCGTTGTTCAATGTGAGCGCCAGCGCTCGTGTCGAAGGAATGCCAATGGCATTGAGGTACTCTGAAACGACGAATTCACGGATGGACGAGCGCAAGACTGCTCTTCCATCCGCAAAGCGAGAGTATGGCGTGCGTCCAGCGCCCTTGAGCTGGATTTCGTAGCGCGTGTTTGTTGAAGGGTTTGTAGCCTCAAACAGCGAGATGGCTCGTCCATCACCGAGCTGCCCGGCCCACTGGCCGAACTGGTAGCCGCCGTAGCATTGGGCCCAGGGGTAGATGCCCTCGTCTGGCTTCTCCGCGTCCCATGTGAGGATCTTGCTGCCAGAGACCAGCTGCTTGAAGGCTTCCGTCTGCGCCTCGTCCTCTTTCAATCCAAGATCCTGCAGCGCGCGCTGACTGACAGCCAAGACCTCGGATTCGCCCTGAGGGTCCGGCCTTACGTAGGTGTAGAGCGCCTCCTTGACCATGCGCGGACCGAGCGTCTGCCGTGGCGCATCGTGCGAGTCTTGTGGTCTAGGGAAGGCAGCGTCTGGAGGCAGGTTCTGTGTGAAGACGTTCGATTTGGGCAGCGACTGCAGCGTCAGCTCGCCTTTGGGCTGGGAGTGATGGAGGTGCGCCATGATTTGGCTGAGGCGGGTCGAGGTGTGCAAGTGTCTCGCCGCGTTGGCTGCAGGAAGTGTGCTGCGAGCAAAAAGTGGGTTGCCAGACGTCAAGGGCGGTGAAAGTCGAGCGAGGCGAAGCATGGGCTGTCACGATGTCTACTTGTTCGACACTCGGAGGACAGAAAAAAAAAAAGGGAGGGCAAGGCAAAAGATGCCATTCCGTCGAACATCTGTCAGAGTGATGCGCCTGGACCGACACAGAGTGGCGTCATGCCGCGGCGACTTTGCTTATCGATAGGACAGCTGCGACTGACTCGCGTACATTGTGTCTGCGCTGCATCCTCGTCAACCAATCACGATACATTCACCTCTCCCATATCGCACCATGAACGGCCAGCACATACCAGGCTTTTACTACGACCAGGAGAAGAAGAAGTACTTCAAGATCCAGAGTCAGTCTGCAGCACGAGGACTCGACCTCAAATACTCGACCTCCAATCTGATCAAGGAGCGGAGGAAAGAAAATGTACAAAAAGCAGCCACGGCAAGGACCACCAGGATACAAAAAGAGCGAGTGGTCCGCCGACATGCCACCAACCTCACTCAATCTGATCTCGAGAGGGAGATTGGATACAAAAGAAGGTCGTTCTACTTACAGAATCTATGGCCAGAGGCCTGCATGTCCGGCGTGCGTGCTACATCTAAACCAGTCACCAGCACTGCCAACAACGAAGTAATTCGCTTCTTCGACAGAGACCCAGTCTCGAAAACCATATACGCTGCTTGTGGAGAGAACAAAGTCAAGCGCCGTCAACATCTCGGCGACGACCAAGCGGGAAACCTGCATAACTCACAATCACGGGACAAGTTGAGAGCTCTTGATACCAAATCAAGATACGGATACTACCCCTGGGACGACATCTCCCGCACAACGTCCACTGTCTCTTCGTTCCAGTATATGCCCTCCTCCGGAGCTCTGGCAGTGACAACAATCGGCTCAGACCGGCCGCCCATCATCCAACTCAGTGATCCTGAGCGCGACGGCCCTCATATATCGCAAGTCTTCACGCCGAAAGCCTGCTCGGCAATCTGGACTTCTGCTGCACGGCCGCCTTCATTCTCCTTGTCATTGGACCCCTCCAGTACCATTGCAGCAAACGAAACAGAGCATCTCGCCGTCGCAGCACAGCAGTCCCTGCTCCTCTTCACTCGCTCACCCTCCGGATCTTGGGACTCACAAACCGTCCTTCCAGATCTACACGCCGACATTCTCGCCCTCGAATGGTTGAACCACACCACCCTCACCTTAGGATGTCGAAATGGGAAAATCCACCTCTATGACACCCGCTCGGGAGGCACCTCGCACATCCTGACACACCCCTACCCAACTAGTAAAATAAAGCGAGCGGACGACGCCACAAGAATAGTGTGCTCCGGGCTGCAAGATACGTTGTTTCTATATGACATCCGCAGCCCACGACTATCAACCCACCGCGAGAGAAGCGGGAAGCTCAACACCAAACACCACCACTACAACGAGACCTACTTCAAGACACTGTACCCAGGCGGTCACGACTATAAGCGCCGGCGTAAAATGACCCACACGGCGTTTGCGAAGTGGAGTCAGCCCGTGCTGAGCTATCCACATACGAACCTGGACGATTTGGATTTGGACGTTGCGGTGAATGCAAGACTTGGCTTGGTTGCTGCAGCGCAGGATGGTTACCATTGCGACAAGGCAATTCGGGTAAGTAATCTGTGGACAGGCAGAACGGTCAGGGAGTTTGATCCGCCAGAGGAGAAAGCTCGGGGGCACTCGAAAGTACGGGACTTGAAATGGATGGATGATGAGGAGTCGGGGGGCGGAGGCTTGTGGAGTACTTGGGGGGGTAGTATTGCTTCGTTCGCATGGTAGACCGCCATATACAGAAGTCAATGTGACAACGTTGACCTGTGTTGTACCTCAATCCACACCACCAACCAAGTACTCACCCACCTCAACCCCAACGCTCCTCCCCAGCCCCCTCACAAACTCCCACCCAAACCCCACCCTCCACCGTCCACCCGCTTCCAACGCATCGTTGGCGCCGCCAATTCCTGTCCTGACCAGCAATTTCAAACTCGTCAGCGTGGCGACACTGGTATACAGATCGGCCGTCTGGGGCACACCATCGACCAGTAGCGCCCTGAAGATGGCAAACAATCTATCTAGCGAGAAGGGGCTGGGTGTAAGCAAATGGCGCGGAATGCGACGGTGCTTGACGCCGCCCTTGGAGGTGGTCGATAGAGAGGCCGGACCGGGCGCGCGACGTTTGTTCTTGCGCTTGTCTGTATGCTTCATAAAGTACGTTACGTCGGTCCTGGCTGGATTGTAGCTCGCGAGGTAGGCTGCGATGAGAAGGTGTGTGGTGTAGAACGGGAGGTTCTGCACGATGCCCGGCACTGCCTTTCTTGTAAGTATGACTTTGTTGGCTCCGGTCGTGGTCTGGGGTTGAGGCGCGATGATACGATCTAACACGGCTTCTTCGCCTTGGAACAAGTGTCGTCTGTTGACCATGAGCCGCGAGAAGTCCCTTGTTCCGAATTCGCCCTTGACAATGGGTGTCACAAAATCCCTCCACAGTCGTAGAGCGGTGGCGCGGAAGCTGATCAGATCGCGGCCGGTGTGTTTGCCCAGCGAGTCGTAGACAGCGCCAAGGAAGCGATTCCACAGCCAGGCGTCATCTTCAGCCGCGAGATCAGGAGTGTAGTCTGGGAACTTGTCTGCGGAAGGAGGCGTAACGAAGACCTTCGGCGGGCTTTTGCCGAGGATGATGAGAATCTGTGGACGCGTGTAGGGTGGGAAGGCGATGTAGGGTATGGACGAGGAGTGTCGGACGGAGGGTGCGAGTGGAAGGGTGGTTGTCAGAAGTAGAGCCAGGTTCGGTATCTATAATTCAAGCATCAGTGTCAGCTTTCAGTAAAGCCAGGATGAACGTACCGCTTCACCCAGCCTCCCCAGCGCTGCAATGAGTGTACCACCGCCTTCTCTGAGCTTGTCGATAGCATCCAGCACCAGCACAAATTTCCCTCTCCCTTCCAACATCTTTTGAAGATTTACACAGAGCGCGCTTAGATTTTCAGTGCGCGCATACGGTCTCCTATCTATCTCCTCATCGTGCGCTTCCTGCAGCGCATCGAGAGACGCCGCGACAATGCGCTCGAGCAGGTGCCGTGTGGTTATGCATTCGCGTACATTGATGATTGCATGTGGTACATGAGCAAGATGGAAGTATGTGCGCAGGATCGAAGATTTGCCAGTTGCCGTCAGGCCGTGGACGTTTACAAACGGTGGTGAGGGGAGATGCGCCTGGCTTGTTAGAGGTAGGTGCACATGCCGTAGTGAGTGGGTTATTTACAGAGTACAGGGCTGTCAGATGCTGGATCGGCTGGTCGCGACACGCAAATTCGCCAGTCAACTGGGCTATAATCTCATCTGGCAGCATGGCTGTTGTGTGGTAGAGCCAGTTGTTAACGGCGGACGTGCGTTAATCATGGGCGGTGACGCGCTAACATGGAGCCAAACGCGCAGGCACGTGCTCGGCATGACAACATGTACAATTGTGGAAATATCAAAAGCTGTGAATGCGTTTCCTTCGGTCGTTGCTATGTCTATGTCTGGGTATCTCATGTCCTGTAGCCCTGTACGCTTCTGACGGTAATCAACACAACAGGTAATCCAATGCGCCGTATAATGCTTCCTATATCCAATGTGGCCACATCCCATCGTCACGCCGTTCTAAACATGCAGGGTATTCTTGATGCTGTCCTCCCTCGTCTGGGCTCCATCCTCCTTGTACTCCCACGCCAGGAATTTCCAGTTGAGCTCGCTCGGTCGCCAGAACATGCCATGCTTCAGTCCGCCTTGAAGGGGTGCACTGCCCTCAGCCGTGTCCGACGTCATACCACCAGTGAGAGGCATTCGTTTGGCGAAGATGCAACGGCGAAACCTCGAGTGCAGGATGGCCATCGAGCACATGACGCAAGGCTCGTTCGTCAGGTAGATGTCGAGGTCGACGCAGAGATAGCCACTCTGGTTGATGTTGTCCTTGACGTAGTATTCCTTCTCGACTTGGGTGAGAGGCGTGTCGCAGAAGAGCGAGCGGTCGAGGAGGGCAGGGTCGGTGCCTGCAGCTCGCAGCCGCTTCTTTGCAACCATGGCGATGGCGCGGTGGACGGCATGGGCCATGACGTTGCCAGTGCCCTCGTGCTGCTCAATAGTGCCCGTCGGCGACCGCCAACGGCAGTCACCCGCTACAACGATGACCTCGGGTGTGCTCTTGGTTTGGTCGACGACGACGACGCCGAGCGACTCGCCCAGGCACTGCTCGGAAATGCACTGTCCAGCCGAGCGTGCGAGTGCCAGCCAGTCGCCCACCTTGTCCTCGATCTCTGCCTGGTTGCGTGAAACAAGGCTCGGGTGCGGTCCGTACGGATTGGTGTTCTTGTAGGCAATGGGCCAGTACTGCTCGCTCCATTGCTCGGACTGCTCGGCGGATATGGGTGCGAGCGACGGGACAGTGACGTACAGGATGCGCGGGGGGGTCCTGCCGTTGTCGAAGGGCGGACACTTGCGGAGGAGGGCGAACAGGTCGGCATGCTGGATGTGCCTGGTGGGGCAGAGGAGGAAGTAGCGCACTAGATCCATGTCTTTAGCAACGTCCTCAGCAGCAGGCGCACTGCCACCGTCGACCTTGGGCGTGGACATGGACGGTGGAGAGGGAGGAGAGGAGGCAGAGGGCAGCGACGCAGGGGATGGGGACAATAATGCTGGTGCAGGATCATCCTCATCACCTCTCGGGAGCCTCGCAGGCGGATAGAACTGCTTCTGCAGATGGGCGGGCAGGTACTTGAACTGCACGACGCGGCGCAAGTGCGAGATCTCGGCCGTCTTGAAGTCGGGAATAGCTGCTTGCACGACACTGCACCGTTAGTCAGACATCAATTCGCCGTGTCTGGAGTGAGCCGCTCACTCCTTGACCACATTGGCATGCTTCGCAGGCACCTCGACGACATAGACCACGTGCGTCTCCAGGCTGGCGCGCACTTCGTCTTTGGTCCGTAGGGGGACGAGACGCCCGGTGGGGGGTGGGGGTGCGAGGGCACTCATTGCATTGCCTGCAGCTTCTTGATTCGACTGAATGGAACTGGACCGAACTGGACCGAACTGAACTGGACTGAATTAGATGGGACTGGACTGGACTAGGCTATGATATAGTTGTGGGCGTGAGTCGTGAGTCGTGAGTCGTGCACGTCGTGTTGGCTGCAATGGAGGAGAGACGCATGCATGCCATGATCGAAACAAAAGTTGCAGACCTCGGCAGGTCGGTGTTTCCTTCGCCGACCCCTCCTGCTGTTCTCGACGCGTCGTCACGCGTCACCCCTGCACCTACACCGTCACCCCTACACTTATACCCAACCTCGAAGCTGCACCCACACTCAATCTCGAAGCTGCACCCACACCTCATCTCGAAGCTGCACCAACACCCAATCTCGAAGCTGCACCCACACCTCATCTCGAAGCTGCGCATTGTAGACCCAGCAACCTCGACACCCACCTTTGCCCTGATCAGTGCAAACGTCACAAGCTCGTGACATCATACATCGACGCAACTTCCTCGTTCCCTTCACACTTGCACAGCGAGCACAACCCGCGCATTGAGACAGACCAATTTAAGCCCTGTCACTTAGTAGACATCTTGAAATCGGTAAGCCTGAGAAATAGTCGCTTGGCGTGACACGAGAATGGATCCAACAGGAATCGCCTTCGGTCACCGCAACTGTGCAAAAGATCAGGAAAGACATTTTCAATCATTGGCAAGCAAACCAAGCAAGACTTGAACTCCGCATTGCCAAAGCAAGCCCCCTATCCAAACACGTCCACTCCTCGTGTACGACTGATCGCTTCTCATCGATGATGGAATCACACCTTCATCAACGCGAAATCGAACCACGCTCAATCTCCCACACCCCAAACCCATCCACATAAACGGGCATCTCCACCGCTTCAGCCGGCCACACAATCTCGACCGAGATCTCCATCTCCGTAGCGTTCGTGTATCGACCATCCGAGCTAGCAAACGCCCGGACATCCATGCCGTAGCTCTGGTACTGCGCACCGTCTGCACCGAACAAGCTGCACGGTTGAGAGAAGCTATTGTACGAGGCTGTGCGTGCGAATCCGCACAGACTGATTGATCGCTCGATGTCGCCGCTTATTGTGTTCTTGTATCTCATTGAAATTACGGGCGAGATGCCGTTGGCTGGCTTGTGTGTTACATTTGCGTACCCGATGTACAGCTCCACGGTGTACCATTCGTGGGAGGAGTTGAGATTGGACATGTGGGTCTGCAGTGTGACGGCTCGTTTCTCACCTCTGTGGGATGAGGTTGGCTTAACGGAGCTAGGAGGATCAGATTCGGCTGAAAGCGAAAAAAAAAGTAGAAGACTCACGCTGCAAAGCAACCTTCCAGAGACTGATTTGTAGTGGCAATGTCGAAGGTACCTCCTGTTGGGAAAAACTGCCAGCCTCTGAGACCGTTCTCGAAACCGCTATTGGCTAAGGTTTTGTGGGTTATGTCAGGCGGCGGATGGGACCAGCGCGTTGAATTTGGCAGGGTTCTCGGGCATGGGATGGATTTTGAGGAGTATGGTGGGCTAGACGATGTGAGTACAGATGGATCCAGCGCTGAGCATTTGCGGAATGGAGCAGATACTGTGTTCGAGATCCTGGACGCCCTTTTGATCAAGGTCGATGTCACGCTCGACGAAGTTGTTTCCGTTGCGATCAACGATCTCGCAACCAACGGTGCGGATGAGGAAAGCTGAGAGAGAGATTCCGAAGGGTCTGTGTTCACAAAAGCATCGTCTGGTGCAAGTCCGACAGACACACTGTCCAGATAGAGCGGGATGTCGAGATTTCCGTTGTACCACGACAGATAGACGGTGAGGTCCTCGGTAGGGCTGTCGGCCTGGAATTGCATGCTTAAGACCATATACGTGGAGTTATTGAGGCCAGTCAGGGGACAGGGAAACGAGGAAAACCCGCATACAGTACCACGGCCCAACAGACGGTTTGACATTCTGATGGTGTATTTAGGATCAGACATCGCTGTTTGCTGGTCAACAATAGCGCGGTGTCCAATGGCAAGATCTACCATGTAGTCGCGAGAGGGTTGCATATTGATAAAAGAGGTCGATGTCTGGAAATGTGCGGACTGTGCCGTGATACCCGATCTTGGTACGGCAGTGCTATCGAACAGATCAGCCGCTGTTTTGTTCCAGGTTCTGCGAGCTTACAGAGCAGTACAGCCCTCAAGTGCATCGTTTGTGAGTCCAATATCGAAAGGTACCAAATTTGGATCATAGGCTACAGCTGACCAGTTGTCAAGTCCTTGCTCGAACCCTCCATTGAGAGCGTACGCATCGGTGGTTGGTATCGCAATGGGATTGCAGTTAGGCACAAGCGGGCTGGTCTCGGAAGCCTTTGGTGCAGGAATGGTAGTACCTGCCTCTAGTTCGTATCTGAAAAGTCGGCTCGGAGCGGAAGAGGTTGTCGAAAATATATACACTTACAAATTCAGTCTATCAGCACCACCACAGAACTCTGACGAGTTGCCGACACACGTCATGTCGCAACCCTCGTCGGTCATGGTGGCATTGTTGTCAATGGAGTCGCCACAGAAGCACTGACGACTATACTCCAGACCCGCAAGTGTATATCCGAGGGCCTTGCAGCTTGAGGTACATGCAAACACCGTCATGTCGTCTTCGCTGGTCTGGAACAGTGATAGAGCACGAGCTTCCACGCTATCGGTAAGACAACCAAGATACTCCGTGCCAGGAGGTCCGGGATTGATGACCTGAGTGCTCAGTAGTCCACAAAAGAATACATTGAGTCGATAGCCAGCACCACATGCTTCATCAGCAGCGCCGGGACATCTGGAGTCGCATTCTGTATCATTTCTGACTTCAGAGCCTGCACCAAGAAGATGGCCGCACCAGCACTCTTGTCCGTATTCGATTCCTGCGTAAGCATAGTTACTGCTATCACAGAAAGCGACACAGTTTTCTTGAGTCATGTTCACTCTGTCCACATACGACGGCCCGGCAAGCTTTCTCCTACCGTAGTCGGTCCAACACCCATGATAGTCCCATCCGATCGGAAGGTTCGAGCTCAATGAAAGAGTGGCGGCGAGACTGCCCATGCTGCTTGGAGGTGATTTGGACGGCAAATGACACGTGTGACGACAAGTGGTAGAGCTCGTCGGTGCAGAGTCAGCAGCCTGGATCCATTTTATCTGCCTTCATAGTACCCGTTCAAACGAGTGAGAAGTGACCTACCTTCCCTTGATAGAACTGCATTTTTGCGCGACTGTGGTAACCCTTGCCTCGCAACCGTGGCCAGTAGGAGGTTCCCACTACCATCACGACACAGAGTACGTCCGGGACCTGCGCAATCCTCTTCTATCGGACCTATTGGACGTATTGTATGTAAGAAGCCTGCAAAACCCGAGTCTTCCAAGAGTACAGCATTACTTGAGGTAGGCTTTTCGTACAACGTGACGTCAACAGTGTAAACCTACATCAATGCATCATAAGACATAGTCGCAGTGGTAGACGATGAGAATACTCCGAGAGTGGAAGAAGAAGAGGATGATAGCAGCCACGACACACTAGCCCCTGAGGTGGGATGATGGGCACGCTGCGAGGAGAGAAAAATGTTCGACTCGGCATCGGCGTACCGTAGATGTGAGGTCCTGCATTGGCGTACTGACCATTCTGCTGTGGCTTTCATATCCCTTTTCAATTTCCTCGGTCACGCACGTTTGTATTGGAAGTCCCACTGGTTGTCCAAATATCGCGCGCCCCGTACACGCGTGGCTTGCAAGATTGCGGCTGAAGACGTGCGCAAGGCTGGCCGCTATACCGCATTGAACCATCAAGGCTCGTTGTTGGATTGGTCTGTCAAAATCTCCACCGCTTTCAACTGGGCCTCGAACCAACAGCCAAACACAAACTGGATCTTAGCACCATCTCCTGAGTCCGAACTATGTCGATAATGCCCGTGGGAGGTGTACGCATTACCGCTGGGGTCGGTAACTACGCCCGGCAACGCTCACTTTTTCACACGCAATGTTGTAGGGCTGGCGTGAGGCGCAACACTATGGGCGCCGCGAGCGTGCTGACCGGTCATGGTCAAGCTGTCGTGTATGGAGGGCAACAAGCGCAGAGGAGCTCAATAGGGCAAGACTGCTGACAAGGA
Organism: Ascochyta viciae-villosae; assembly: GCA_004335205.1. Lineage (NCBI taxonomy): Eukaryota > Fungi > Ascomycota > Dothideomycetes > Pleosporales > Didymellaceae > Ascochyta > Ascochyta viciae-villosae. Next base: position 44,184 of record SATZ01000231.1, read on the forward strand.
ACGGGGGTGTAGCGACGGTTCTGCGTGGCGTTGCTGATACCAATATGTTGTCCGTCGATTTGGGTGCTGATGGCGTAGCACGGTGTGAGTTCCTGCATAGTTTGTAGCAACTAAGGAGCTCAAGATACGCATGGGACATGCCACACAGCTGAGTGCACATATATCAGCACTAAGACACACGCACGAGACAGATTGCAGAGTCTCCCAGATTTTACTTCCATCAAATTCTTGTAGCAGTCTTGTGCTGTGTTCACTCCCTATCAGACACTACTGTCTCTCATACACCAAGATATGAAACTCTTTACTTACGAAGCTTGGGGCTTCCCCTCCACCGGTTTTTTCGACCCTTCGAAGACATTTGTCACCTCCCACATTGTCTCTCCTTTCGTCCTTGCATGCATCCGCGCGGTCCTCTGCGTATACAGCTTCGCGACCATCATCGTCTCCTATAGCTGGCTCGCATCTAACACAGCGACCATTGCCCTAAAGGATGTCAACATCGGCTCATACAAGATCCAACAAAGTGAAGACGCCATCGGCCAGTCTTTCAGCTTTTTCACCTTCCTCACTTTCTGGTCGTTGGGCTTTTACTTCTTGGTTTCCAGCATGCATACCTTCATGTTTGCCCATAAAGACTGCACTTGGCTGCACCGCTGGCCTAAGGTCCTCCAACTCATGCACTCCTTATATTATTCATGTGTAACGAGCATGCCATTCTTGGTCACGATCGTGTTCTGGGGAACCATGAACAGCGGATGGCCGGCCGGTCGCTTCGAGCAGTGGATGAACCTCTCAGTCCATGGTTTGAATTCGGTATTCGCAGCCGTAGAGATTGTGCTATCTGCTACAGATGCACCACCATTTTCGCACCTAAGCGTCGTCCTGCTGGTATTGTCAGCGTATCTTGGTCTTGCGTACCTCACTAGGCATACTCAGGGGTTCTACGTATACGAGTGGATGAATCCTGCTCATGGCAACGTGAGCATCGTACTACATGTATTGGGGTATGCTGCTGGCATGGTCACAATATTCCTCTTGGTCTCGGGGGTCATCAGGCTCAGGAATTTGCTCGCTGCACGATTGGGTCAGGGCAAAGACATCGTTACCCAAGAGAAGGGTATGAAGCTAGACGATGCATCAGATACCTGGTCGAGCGATATCAGCATGATCAGGCCTCAGTCAAGCCGAAGGAAAGACGAGTCCGTCGTCTGAGTTGTTCTTACATTGCTGCGAGGCGTAGTATCTATTTGAGACAATTCCGAGTCTTTCCCGATCCTTGCTTTGCTGATTTTATCGTTCACTGGAGAACAATCACGTTTTGCCAATGAGATCCCGCCTCCAGATCTCAACTTCGCATTTCAGGACCCGTTCTAGCATCTGGAATGGATTCGTTGTGAATTATCTGAAAACTGCATGTAAGAAGTATGTAAGATGTCGTGCTTCTTCCCGGCACCCCTCTAGTGTTTTGCTTCGAAGACAAGTCCACTGGTAATCAAAACTGCTTGGTAGCATTTAGATAGGGAAACGGTATTGTTGATCCAACGTGATCACATGCCAATATGAAACGATGCTGCTGGACGACCAGGGTGTACCGTAGTGGACACTCCCGCTCAGGCACGCCTAGTTCCTGCTGATTCCGTGCTGTTTGATGTACATTCGGGAGTCTGCCTTGCATGGTTGCCTGAGGAGGCTACGTTTTGGCTCACAAGCTGCTCCGTGGAGACATGTATGTCATCCCCGACGTCTATCTGAATGCCTTACAAATGCCTCGGCCGATTGAGATCCACTACAGCGAGGGAGACAGACTCGTGGAAATGAATCAGGCCTCCCAGCGGAGATCAGGTCTCCGATGTCCGACTGACAACATAAGCGGCATACGAGCAAAGGATGTCGCGGTCTCCGAGCAGCAGTGTCCATCAAACTTCCTGCGTTGCGGTCAAGCTCCGAGGTATCTTGTACTTTGAACCTCTGACATTTACTTGCCCTCAAGAACTTCGCCCACAGCATTGGTCGCAATATCCCTGCATCAACGGCTGTCAAATGCGTAGTCGGTTTCAAGACGCGAAGTGGGGTGTTATTTGCCGTCCGTTCTAACTTCAGAGCACACGGTGGTAAGATCAGGAACCATCAGCGGCTCAAAGTACTTCTTCAGCATGAAACCACTACCGCGCGCTTCCCCAGAGGCGCTTCGCAAGCGGTGACTACCAACATGATGCAGCAATGCGGCGTGACCGCCAGAGTGTTGTATGTACACTGTGCACGGATCACAGAGCTCTCGTAGGCGCCGATGGAGTAGAGCAAGCCACCATCTCCTAAATTAATGACATGTGAGGCTGCCAGCCGTGGAGCATCCACCCAGACGCCATGATTCAGCAGAAACGCCACGAACATGACGCGCAGACGTCCTGCTACTCTTTGCCGGAGTAGAGAAACCAAAGAAGGCAGGCAGTACCAATTAGGTTGTTGCAAGAAGAGAGTACAGATAGTAAGCGATATATGCGTTGGCAGGCATCATCCAAAGATATTATTATGCTATCAGGATTACCATGAAGCTTTCTGTGTTGTGGTGGAGAGAGCACACAGGGATCTGCCTCGGGTGCTTTGTCGTGCGTGCTAGCGCGCTGTTCCTTCCAAAAATAGGTGGGGCAGTGCAGTGCAGCTTCTCTTGGCAGGTCGTTGTCCCGCACGCACATCACTGCCACTTGTTCTAGCTTACCATCTGTACAATACCGTTCTTGGTCGCGTGGTCACACAGAAATCGCCAGCTGCTGCGTACCGGTTGTTGCTGAGAAGAGACGGGCTCCTTGCCCAGTGCTCGAGCGAGCTTGTGGCAAAATTCAACTAGCCTCCGTATCAGGCCTTCCACGTGCAAGGTCTTCTCTGAGGCCACAGCATGTGCTTCACACTCATTCGTCTCCTAATACATCATAACTTCTTAGGACGATGGTCCAAGTCTGTCGAGGCCAATACGCGCGTCGGATGTGTCTATCGCACAAGGCCAGGCTAAAGAGGCCCTTCACAGGACCAACCGCTGTAAATTCATCTCCGTACGGGCACGAGTATATTCAGGCCAGCGTCTTGTTCTTGGCCTCCGCCTCGTTAGAAACAGATCAGTCTGACATGGGAGTACCAAGCACTTTTGATCCTACTGCAAGGACTCTCCCTTTTCGACTTCTACACAAAGCACCTATCCCTGCGCCCGCCTGCCACTGCCACTGTAGCTGAGAGGCACAGTGCTCGGTCAATCCCGCCCATTAACATTCATTCCGTCCTACATGGACTGTTCGCATGGTCGGAACTCCGGCAGGTCTGGTATCGCTGATTTTGACTAGTATCTTGCGGTTCGGTTCGGTATTTAGCATTTTAAATTGGCTGAAGTTCCCTCTGTGCATTAGCGCACGCCATACAGCTGCAGTTCTATCTCCACACAACCACACCATCGCTGCTAAACCTGCCTGGCTTGACTACCCCTGCGTACCCGAGAACGCAGTAACAGCCTTGGGCTCCTCCTGTAATACGACCCCAGCGTACATGAGTATGCTTGCCGACAGCTAGCTTCTCACTGTTTCAACGAAGCTTGCTCATTGTACGTCTTGCGGACTATCGTTAGCTGGACTGTTTCGTCTACCTGCTTCTTGGATCAAGCTGAGAGTATCGTGTCGGCAGAGAGGGGAACGAGTATAATGGCGGACAACCGATCCAGGTCAAGGTCCAGAGGTCGAGTTGAAGACGACACTGAGCTTTGGTTCAATATGCCCAGCTCTGAAAGACAAAGTCAAACAGAGCAATCCGCGTACCGAGCAACATCGAATCGTCTCAGTATGGGCTCGATGGCTTCGACCTCATCTCAGATACAGCACTCGATCCCGACGATCTCCACCAGTTCAGACCTCAACAAGTCGCTACCGCCCCCTCCAGCCGAATCAGTAAGGGAACGTCGAAAGCCTGCTACGTTGCGGGCATTCCTTCGAGGTCGATCTTCAAGCAACCATCTTGATCCGTCTTATTTGCAGCCTGAGCCATATATTCACCATCAACGGCATTCTTCTGCAAGTGCACACTTGAGCGTTGACGTACAAGGTCACTACCAACAATACCATTCCCGCAGCATGCCGAATTCACCATATCAGCAAGGTTACGATTCTGCTTCAGTATATCCACCGCGGCTTGCTCGTGTTCAATCAGCGAACCCGATTTTTCCAAACACGACGCATCATGAACCTTACTCTGTTGCGCAAGACTATTCACATAGTGTAAGCTCACTCAGCTCACATTTTGAAGCCTTGCCTACTCGAGCACGAACTTTCCCTGAGACTACAATTCTCAGCCCCACGACTCGCAGTAGCGTACCCAACAGGCCACGCCCACACACGTGGTTATCTCCGACCGAACCGTTTGCCGATCCTTCCCAGTTCCACCTTTTCGTTGAAGCAACGACAGGTCTTCCAGACGAGACTGATCCATGGTCTCCTAACGGGCCGAATCGACTTCAAAGTTCTCTTTTCGCACGTCGACCTAGCAACGGCTCGATGCCAGTACCGCCCCAATACGTCCCAGCACCAGTCCCCGATCGAACTCAGCAGACTGCGAGCTGGCAGAGCTTCGAACCAGCTTTTGCGTCCTCACAATCTGTATCTGCCCCGATGTCGAGGACGCCTCATCGTGATGCGTTTCAACCGCCTCATGCCAGCCTCACACCACACATGAATGCAATCAATGCAGAATTGGAAATGCTAGGTCTCGATGAAGATCATACACCTGAAGACGAAGAGCTGCCGGACTATGCACAAAGCCAAGCAGAGATGAATGCTAGGAAGAGGGAAGAGGCAGCGGCGAGAGCAAGAGATCTGGAGGCTAGATGGCGCGGTGCCCGAGGCAGGAGGAATTGAGTCACTGCAAAGCGCACACCGGAATGTGTTTCCCTGAGTTCTTTTTTGTTTAAGCACGGCGTTGAGGAGATCAACACTAGCCCCTGAGATACCCTCGCTTGACGATTTTCCTCTGGATCGGACAATTTTAAGAATTTTCCTACATATATTTTTGATAAACCCATTTCTATCATCACAACAACATTTGAACTACCCATATCCATACTTGTATTCATCTACTTGATGTTTAGTGCAAACCGAGACAAAATCTGTCCCATGGACCGACAAATATCCCCAAGCAGCTAAGTGCATAATCAAGACTTTTTTGAGAGGAAAGTTCTGTCCACATTCAGCAGTACGCCTCGTAAGAAGCCTTGAGCAAAGCATTTTAACATGTGCATCCGCACCTTGTATGCGCTACGTAGACTAGTATAATCCCCAAACCCAAATGTGGTAGAGTGATAGTCCAAATTAAGATTGAAGGACCGGCTAAGCATGAGTTCGGGATCGCTTACGACTTGCAGTGTAGAAGGCCGTTGGAAATTGTTACTGGCCTTTGTTATCCAGATACGTTCGTATCCGTGTAGGTCGTTCAGCAATCCAGGCATTTCAACACATGCCTCTTATATTATGAAAGGTTACGAAGATCTATTTTCATAGGTCTTGCTATGTAGCCCAGGTTCTGTACCCAGATAGCCCAGATCTCGCAGGCTAATAACCACTGCCTGGCTGTAATATGGAGATGAACCACAGAAGCGTTACAAAGTAGTGCAAGAACGCCTAAAAGTGCCTGGGTACCGGTAACAGTGCGGGGATTTGGGGGCTGGAATGCTTGATTCGTTGTACACGGCAACAGGATCCAAAATCCACGTTCATCAACCAGCTATCCTAAGCTCACACTACCATCCACTGTGATTCTATGTCCGGTGCGTCGCGTGGAACCAATCATGCAGCCACCAGCGCTAGCCGTGAAAGACTACAATTGCCACCTCGTATTGATGTAGAACATTCAGCCTGCAGTCGAGATCAACATCATACGTGCTCAATACGTCTATACATCCGCTTCAACATCAGATAAGAACGGAGATCTACACCCGGTGCGTGGTTTGTTCTGCTACAGGAATCATGGGTTGGGGGCATCGGGTGACGGTGAGGCTGTGCAAATGCAGGTGTCAGACGCGGCCCGGAAACAGCGTTCCAGTACTGCGACCGAAAATAGCAACAATGACATTGCAGGGCATGATCATATACCAAAACTTCTGAACCGCGGCAGCTGTCCAATGGTACTTAGGGTAGATAGAAAAGAAGCGGTGAACGTTGTTGCTGATCATAGCTTCGAGGTTTCGGACCAAAGCAGGTTTTATTGGTCACGATTTCGGTTATTCAGATGTTTCAGAAAGTTGATCATCTTGAGATTTTTGACGACTAACCATTAAGAATTTGACTCGACGCATCAATGTTGTGAGTGTTCATGAGTGCACAACCGTTTGATAGACATTGACTGTTTGTCACTTTCATCATATGCTGATCCTCGTCGTTTGCGGGTGTTGTATGGCGAAGTAGCGCGGCAGACCGCAATGAGTGGCGCGTTCGATGCATAGTGCGGCTTATCCATATTCCGTGGTTGCTTTCCGACGATCTTGTTAGCTTTGATCGTCGACGACAATAGCTTCTGAATGAGGGTTGGTTGACCTGACCGGTCGCGTACTCGCTGAGGAATAGGCACGTTCGAACCTTGCAGTTCGGCGGCGGTGACAGTGCTGTGGTAGATTTTGTTCGACGCTCTGGAGCCATCTAGAGCGAGCTCCTCGCATTTTAGGCGTCGATCATACATCTGCCAACGTTTGTACAGATCTGCAATGCTTTTGCGTACATCAGGGCATTCTGAACTCACCACCCATGCCCCAAGCTCGTGCGAGATCTGAATTTTGAAGTGGGCGGTTGGTGGAGTGATGGCGGTTGGTCCTTGCTTTGCAACGATGTCCCACGTCTTATTCCGGAACCATTGTGCGATCCAAGACACAGGAACATCGCTGTACTCCTTACCTCCGTTTGCATCTGCCAATTTGGGATCAGCCCAGACTTTGCGCATCAAAAGGTGTGTGCCGGGTCTTGTCTTATCCTGTGGATTGATGATACTGCCAAACATAAAGTTTTCCCAGGCATAGCCCCATTCGGTCTCTGGGAAATCAGGTCGATAGTGAGGCTCATCGACATTGCCTCGTCGCATCACGCCTACAGCATGCACCACCTCATGCACAAGGGTAGTGGCAAATAGAAAGTCGTGACGATATCGAGCGCAGCGGGATGCTGCTACGTAACCATCTGCGCTGTTGTAATACTGAAGGAACTTGTTGGTGAGTTCGATTTTAGGAGATACCTCTCCTTGGAAGGCGCGACAACAGCTTGATGTTGGCATCGATTTGACATCATTCGCAATCGTACGAGCATATAAGCGCTCTTTTTTATGGTTCACAAAGCCAAACTCTATACGTTGGGCAAGACAGTCTAGGGCTTTCCGTACATCCGACAGAAGCTGCGCCTGCTTTGCTTTGGACGCCTTTAGCAAGGGGTCGCAAAGGTAAACTTTTCTACACTGCAGATCAAACGACTCGCTTCCAAACACCAGGGGTACAAAAAATTCGAGTAGCCGATCATGGAGGAGAAAGTGCGATGCAAGCTGGAGCGCTAGATGTAGCTGTGCTTCACCCTCAAGCTGATGGAAGATGGGATGAACCGGATTAGTAAGGTTTGCAGGGAGTACTGCATCGTCTTCGAGAAGTTTGAAGCGATCGTTACTGTTGGCTGCGTCGATAAGGCTGTTGATACTAGCGCTCGGTGCGATCTCAGTCCGCTTCATGCGTTGGCTTTGGTCTTGTTCTGCCATCTCAAGTGAAAAGAATATCTGTTGGTCATCACCCAGCCTCGAAGCTTCCTTACAGGGTATACATAGCATTAGTCGCCACATTGTGCAGGTTTTCGTGAGAGGACCCGGGAACAAAGTGCTGTTGTTATAGTTGCGGATGCTGAATGGTTTCCAGAATCTCGTGGACCAAGACAAAGACAAGACAATGGCATTGTCTTTTCAATATTTGCCTGTGGCTTTGACATGGGCCTGCAATGTCGTGAGATGGATGCATATGAAACCACGCGGGCGATGTCCGCGACGTACTGTCTGGCTATTTGATTTCAAATATATCGATGCGCTGCGGATCGGTTGAGCATGGGAAGGCGCAGATGGCTTGAGGTGGACATTGTGATACCAGATCTTGTAACATAGGTTCTCTCCAGGTATGGCTGGGTACCGCGAGATATCACTATTGGTAGTGGCGTAGACGCAAGATAGATGAGATGCTAGTGTTTAGGCCAGCGAAAATTTTGCTTTATAATCTAGTGTAAGTAGCAAGTGCAGGGTTGTGTATAGAAGTAGTATAGAACATTATATTACGTTATAGAAAGAATATTACTTAGAAAGAACAAAGGTATTTAAAGATTATTATAAATTCTGTAATAAGTCCTAAAAGACTATAAAGATTACCTATATAACTATAAACTCTATAAAGTAACTATACACCCTATAGAGCAACTCTTACAGAATTTAAAGACATGTGTAAAGACCTAAGTAGACTAAAATAGATATATAGAGACTCTTAATAGTTATTAAGCTTATTCTTAAGCTCTATAAGAAGTTCTTATATCTCTATAATAATAAGGTAGGTGCCTTTACAAGTATTAGTACAGGCAGTAAAAGGTGTATAAGATAGTTAAGTACTTACTACACTTTTTACAGACCTTAATAACCTTCTTAAAAAGCTTATAGACATGCTTATAGAACTTATAAAAGGGAGTAGTAGCCTTATCTACTTTGTAACATTAGTATAGAAGCTTATAAAGAGGGTGTAAAGCCTATAACCTATATTAAAAGAAGCAACAGATGCTTTTAGAGCTGTAGTAACAGTTTATATAAAAGCTCTTAAGAAAGTTCTTAACTATAACACACTTTCTAAAGAGACTAGACTAGTTCTTATAGGACTTATAAAGATATGTATAGACTATACTAACTATATACACTAGGCTAGCCTTGATGTTTAGAGAACAGCCTATATAAAGAGGTTAACAGAATCTGTAAAGAAGGCTAAAAGTAGACTATAAATACTAAACAGAGGTACTAACTAATAGTCCTAAAGAGGCTGTAAAAGGTCTTATAGAACTTAATCTTATAGATTATAGAAAGCTTTATAAGAGCTGTATAAGCCTTAGAAGAAGCTTTCTTATAAATAGCCTTATAGAGGCTATTAGACATAGGCAGAACAGTTGCAGAGTTATTATTAAGGCTGTTATAGCTATTATTAGAGCTGTATTAGAATATAGTTATAGAGGTATTTATAAGCGTGTTAAGAGTGTTAGAAGTGTTATAAAGAGTTATAAGAGGCGTTATAGAGAGCTTATAGAAGGTGTAGAAAAAGAGAGCTAAAAATAAAAACCTTAAAAAACCTTACTTACCTAGAGGGGCAACCTGCCTTTATACTACTTCTACTAGAGCACTCTAGATAGTTATATAACAGCAGAAACACTATGCTAGTACCTAAGTAGAAGTATTAAATAGGCCTATACTTTCTATAATATAATAATAGACTCTAATAGAAGTAGAAAGTAGGTAAAAGTAAAGGTAAATGCAGCTTTATAATAGATTAAGTAAGTAGAAATGCTTATAATTAGCCTATTAAGCGTATGTACAGACGCTTATAGAAATAAGCAAAAGCATAAGTATAGTAAAGGTAGTAACTAGTAATAGAAGAATAGAATAGGTATAAACAATTTATAAGAAGCTAGGAGAAGGCTATTATAGAAGAAGAACCTCTAGGTATATAATATTTACAGTACTATAAGACACTTCTTTAGCTAGTAAGAAGTAAGAAAGTAATACTAAAAGACCTAAGAGAGTAGTAATACGTAATATAGTAATATAGAGCTAACTATAAGTAAATACTTAGTAATAGAGATTAACCTCTATAGTGCTTAAGGACTGCCTTTGTAACTTGTTAATAGTTGTAGCAAAGGATAACCTAACAGAAAACTATATGTACTAAACTAAAAATAAAAGCTTACTATTAGTAGAGGTAAGTTTAATCTATAAGATTAATTATAAGTAGCCTATAAACTTACTAGAAAGGATATAGGCCTTAATATAGCATAGTTACATATAGGTAACAACTAATTAAGTACTATTATAAAGGCCTTAACTTAGGTAAAGATTATATAAGAGTATTATAGGCGTACTAATCTTTAGTTATAGCTATAAAGGAAAAAGAGATAGTAGCTCTAATAACTATAACAACTCTACTAGAGGCTAATCTTATATAGTATTATTCTTAAGTATAGTAGTATTAACTGTAATAAGCTCTGTAACCTTACTTAGTATAGCTGTAAGCAATATAGTGTTAATATTAGCTATAGTATTATTCTACACAGCTAGGATTATGCGCCTTCTAAGTGCTTAATAGTCTGTAACAGCATATATAAGAAGGTCTAGAGAGTGGATAAAGTTCTAAAAGGTGTGCTAGGTATAGTATACATATACCTATTTAGGTATACTAATTATGCTGTCTATAGGTAGAGTTAATAAAGACTAACTCTAGGCTGTAAACTAAGTGTTATTCTAACCTAAAAGTATATATATATTCTAATATAGATATAGTATAGTTAGGTAAGGCTATATAAGAGTAGAGGACTAGAAGTAAGTATCTACTATAGTAGCTTACTAACTATATTTTATAATAAGAAGAATCTGCGTAAAGTCTCTGCTAGTAATTAAAAGAAGACTGCTAAATAGTAAAGTATAGTTATATATATTCTAAAGTATATAGTAAACTGCTTTAAAGTAATACTAGTGCTATATAGGCACTTTATTTTAGATAATAAGTATAGCAGCCTATAGTAGACATTCTATAAGGGAATTAGAAGCTATAAAACAGATAAAATCCTTATAGATGTCTAGTAGAATCTAGAAATAGAAGTGTATAGTCTGTTTACTAGGTAGTAATATAGCTGTAATACTAGAGGAGGCTATATATAGTATAATATAGCTCTATAAGTAATAGTACACATATAAACAATACTAGAAAAAGGTTTTTTCTGTCTCTATAGGTCCTTAAATAAAGAAATAAGCTGTGCTAGGTATATTACAAATAGCATTAACTACTATATTAAATATAGCACGCTAGTTAGAGTTAAGGTTTCTATACGTGTTAAAGAATACTCTATCCTGTTTAAGGGGCTTATAGTCTAGTTTAGCTATAAGAAGTAGGTTACTAGCCTATAAACCCTAGTTATACTAGTAGAAGGGCAGCCTAAAGTCTATAAGCCTCTTATTTAACTCTATAAGCATCCTCTATATAAGAAACAGCCTATAGTTAAGGTACACCTAGAGATTAAAAGAAATAGAAAAGGCAGCTACAGCTTCTAAAAAGTTGTTGCACAGGTCCTCTTAAAATATTGTTTATATTACTACAGAGTCTGTAAGAGGCCTATTTAGTAGAGTAGAAATAAAAAAGTACTATAAGGCCTAACCTAAAGTAAAGATAACTGTATTACAGAAATAGGTAAGCTAGTTACTATTATATATAAGGAGACTATAGGCTACAGCAGTAGCCTAAAAAGTAGAATAAACTTTGCTATTTACAGTGCGTAGGTCTTTAAACAACCTAAGACTCTAAATAATAGTAAGCAGTAACTATAAGTAGTACTACTTTCTCTGTAATAGATTATAAAAGTATATATAGCTAATTATAGTACTCTGTTAGTACTTATACTAGGTCTAAGTAGCCTTATTAAATATAAATTAGGTAGAGAAATCCTAATAGATAAGGTTATAGCTAAGAGTAGAGGCTGTATTATAGTTAA
>SATZ01000232.1:0-55861 GCA_004335205.1 Ascochyta viciae-villosae
TGTGACAGGCTCTAACCTCTGCCCGTGGCTTCTCTCCGCCCGTCGACCCAAACACGCCAGCTTCTCCACGCCGACGCCCTCCAAGCGTGCTTCACCACTGCTGTCGCCTCCACGCCCACCACGGCCCCACGGCCGTCTGCCCGTCACCACTCTGCCCGCCGCGCGCATGCCCCCAGCCCTCGCCAATCCACACCGCCGCCATGGAGGGCTTCGACACCACCACCATGTCGTATCTTGCGACTCCAATGCTCATGCAGAATGTCGCCGCCCCAGACCAGCACATGGCGATGCCCATGGCTCCGCTTGACCAGTATGACCAGCGCTCTGTGTTCGACAACGAGACGTTCGCCGGGTAAGCCATCTTGGCTCTTAGCTAATGCCCTGCGCTGCCCTGCGCTGCCCTGCGCTGCCCTGCGACTACCTGCTGACCTTCCTGCGCAGGAGCGAAGACGCCTTTTCCGTTTCGCAGTACCACATGCAGCACCCAGCACCACCCCTCAAACGTTTTCCGAGCACCTACGAAGATCCATTCTCCGACGTTCACAGCACTTACGAGCAGTCAATTCACCCACACGAACAGACCGGCGTACCAGAGAGCCCTAGCATCGACAGCAACAACAAGCTACTCAGCTTCTCCTTGCCCAGCGTCCCGTACACCATCCTCGACCTTGGATTGCAGCGCAGAGTAACCATGTCCATGGCTGCTCAGCTCCACGGCATGTTCTTCCTGGCCGAGTCGCCATGGGCCACAGCCGGTGATGTACAGCCACCGCCAACCGAGCTGACCTGCTATCGCCGCAACCTCTTCCAGATCACGGGCACAGTAACGCTACCGAGGAGCATGCATGTCGTCCTGACCGATCACGGTGACCAGATACCCATAATGGGCCAAGAGCTTACTATATCCGCTACGGAATCACTCGAAGGCAATCCCGTCAAGATCATCTCGGTGCCGTGGAAGACGCCCGCCACTAGTACGGTTCCTGTTGAAGATAAAACGGAGAAAGAGCCCCCCACATATCCGTTGGACCTATCCACAGGTCAGGACATGGATTCGGACTATGTCAACTTCCCCATAAGCTGGAAGAGACTACAGTTCCGGATAGCAACAGCTAACAACGGAAGAAGGAAAGAACTACAACAGCACTTTGTGGTGCGCCTGAAGGTTCAAGCAACGCTGGCCAACGGCGCCAAGATACCTCTGTGTGAGATACATTCCAGTGCAATCATTGTCCGCGGCAGAAGTCCTAGAAATTTCCAGTCGCGCAAGGATATGCCTATCAGTGGTGGGACTGCGACAGCCCGCAAGTCTCATTTGCCCCCACAGCCAAGCCGTACGACCACGGGCGACACTGCTCAGACCAGCCAAAGCCACGGGCAGAGTAACATAACGTCGACCGCAAAACAGCCAGAAATGATGCAGATGCCGTACGACTTCAATGCCAATGACATGCCCGTCTCTCCAGACTTTCTCGACTGGAAGGTGCCTGGTGGGGGTGCCATGACTGCAATACCACCAGATCCACCATCGTCCCAGATACCTCACGCAACGCCGTACGCACAATCAACACCCGAAATATCTAGAAGCGTTCCACCTCCGCAAAGGAGTTCGATAGCGCCAGTTACTCTGTCACTTACGGACGACGAACCCAAGAAGGCCCCCTCGCCCGTGGAGCATGCCAGGAAACGTGCAGCTCCAGCGCGGCCACCATCCTTCTCTATCGGCATCATCAACAGCCCTGATGAGAGCGCGGATCTGCTCTACGAGTACTTCCCTCTTGGTCTTGATGATTGGATGCCGCCCGTCGATGCCGTTTACCGTCCGCATGTTGTACATCACACCAATCTACCTCAGGACCCAAAGTCCGTCGAAATGAAGACTCGATCCAAACGATACTTTGAAGCGTCGTGGTGAACAAGAGCTGGAACTTCATGATCCCCCCGGTTTTTGGAACAAACCAACCCACGTAGGCCGTATTGCCCCCTGCAGTGGGGTGCGTTGCTTAGTCCGGTGTTTACCCCTAGCTTTGCGACCGCTGTGTTCAATGGCAGCTTAACCAGTGCTTAGGACGCGTCTTGCCTCCCTGGTAGACTTCCTCGTGTGTAGGCCAAACACTTTTCTCCATCCTAGCGATCCTACCTCTATTCGCGTCCTTCCAAGCTGGATCAAGGTTCTGGGACCATGCTTCGGCAGTATTCTCGAGCCGAATCTGGATGAAACTCCAGACGAAGCATACAGCTTCGAGTGTGAATGCTCGTCCTTGTCTCGTACACACCTTTATCTGTTCGTTTGTCAGCCATTGACTCTCAGCGAGCATGATTACTTTGCCTCACGATTACCACGACTCTCTTCGTATGGCCTGATCGCTAAAGGAACGATCTGGTTTCGTTTGCACTCTTTCGGATATCATATCTTAGTTTACTATACCAGATCACTGCTATTTGGCGTTGGCTACAGGCAGCACTATATCCATGGTTTTTTTCGCAAATTCAACAAGTACATTATATGCAAACAATCCACAAATACGACTCAGTATGATTTTTGAAGACGGGCGCGACTGGTCAAAAGCCACAGTGGGCGGGTTACGATCTTTTTATTGCAACTTCTCGTATAGCACGCCTTCTCACGGGTACATGCTATTCGTCACTCCCTCAGACCGAACGCAGCGACCACTTTTAGTACGATGGCGCGAGGATGTAACGGCAGCCAGCGTGTCAGCAACACCACCCATGATCGCAGCAATCAGGCTGGCACTGTGTTTGGTGAAGACCTTGTGGGCCAATATGTGCTTGCTGACTATGATAACGCCAGGCAGAAGCAAAAAGACGCGCGCAACGCCAGGCGCAGATCGAGTTCTTCCGTCCCTCAGCCAAAAACAACAACATCTGTTGAGTGTGGTGGTGTGTTGTTGTGGCATTGCGCCGATGGTCACCGACGATGCAACGTTCCACAGCCTCAGCTTGCAGCTGCATCCACATTTTCTCAGACTCTGCCTTGGCAGCCGAAGTCTGGAATCTCCTTCTATCACGATCTTCATTATCAAAAACACGGCGAAAATTTACTACGTAGGGGTCCGAGTACATTGACGACCGGCAAACAGGGCTTGGTTATCCTCGGCTTGTGGGTCGTTTTGATCCACGTGGGATCGTGTGAATACGAAAAGCTGTGGGCCGGTCAGCGCCTTACAGCATACTAAGAAACCTCATCTATCATCTCCAGCGGAAGCAACTGCTTGGAATGGAAGGTCAAGAGCATTCTGTTACAGACGATGGTACGGTTTCAAGGACGTGTCATCGCGGTAACACTGCAGATGTGGGTATCGTCAAGACTCAGCGAGGAACGAAGATCCCCCAAGTCTGTTCCTGGGTTGAGTGACACCGCTAAAGAATCGTTTCGTAAGAACCACCTCAGAGAAAACACCTGCCTCATACGTGCCTTTGCTCCGATCAATCGACCATGTGGCTCCGCATGTCAAGACACCATGATACCTTTTACAATCCTACAACACACAAGCCTTACACAATCTCCACATTCTCCACTATACGCCCGACCGTTGGGGATCAGGAATACGCGTCCGTCGTGTGAGTAGAGATTGGCCCCTGTCCTGCCATGTTCCATCCGCGTGCTTCCGTCGTGCTTAGCCTTGTCACGATGATCCCATGTGACTCTGACTACCAACCACCAACACCTGATTTCTAACTAGTCACGCATTGACATTATTGATCGAGGGAGTCAGAGACCTAGGTCTTGCTGCTTACTGCTACTGCTACTGCTATTACCATCACTACTACTATGCATGCGTACGTCCGTACCACTTAGATCTGGAGATACCCTCTTGCTTTTCCGATCGGAGTACGAGACCCGATGCACGTCTGAGATGGTGTCTTGAGTGGTTGCCAGACACTAGAGGCGAGCTCGGGTGTAGCATGCATGTGCCAGCGATGGAAAATTGAGAGCGACGGATTGCACAGATGGTTGATCAGTAATAGTTCTGTGTGAATGATGATGGCCTCGGTGGGCTTAATGCTATACCAGAAAAACAACGCCGTAGGGAACTCGTTTCATCATGTCCCCTAATGCTTCCATGAGTCCCAATGACCAGCCTTCAAGGCTGGCTATGCAGAGAAATCGTGTATCGCCAGAATGTATGTACAGAACTCCGTCGCTGAAAGGGTATAAAGCAAATATGCTCGTCGTACGTGACACGGTGCTACTTCTACCATTCACATCTACCTCACCCTGAACTTGCTCGATGATATCTCAGCTTGACATGCTGGTTGCGAGCTATTGGCCCTCTAGACTGCAGACGGCAACAGCTGCTCCGAAGATGGCAGATTCAACAGCGATCTCGAGCGATATCGACTTCGGCTTGGCTCCCGACGCGATGGCGAGCTCGTCTAAATGCGATTGACAGAGTTCTTTGAATAATGGGTACTTCTCAATTACGGAGCCGTTGCAGCCAATGCTCATCCGGCCAGCGGATGCTGGTGTGAGGCCCTCAGAAGCGGTGCGTAATACCCACAATGCGTGAATACCGGTAGCGAGAAAACCCGCTGCACGGTGCGAGACGAGCTGGGATATCTGGCGAACAAACTGAATGTCGTTGTAAGAGGGTGGCTTGCTGAGCGGGTGCTTAGTCTGAAGCAATGCGGTGGCGACAGTAAGATGCTTAGAGCCATCCATTTCCATAGCTGCGATTGTTCCTGTGTCCAAAGAGTAGGGTTCGTTCATCTTTGCAGGCAGCTCACCGCTGAACAGACCTGCAGTGCGAACGGCTTCGACGATGATCAATCGGACAATCTCGCCAAGGTAACGGCCGCTGATCATGTGCTCAAACGGCTGAAAGTCCGGTCGCATGTGCGTTGCATTGAGCTGGTCGTCCCACCGAGTGGTTGGAAAGACGTTCTTCCCGAACATACTACATTCGGTGTTGACAAGGACATGCGTGGCCTCGTCTAACCACTTTTGAGGGTAGCCTTTGTACTTTGTTGAGGCAAGTGATGAAACGGGCAGGTGCACGGAAATATTAAAGCCGGTTCCGAGGATAACGGCAAAGCGTGTTGACGGATCTTCATAAGCACGTGATAACAACGTTGCAGAAGAGTCGTTGACGATGGAGTCCATGTGCACCGGCAGATTCTAGATGGATTGTTAGTGTTCTGCTAAGGAACGATTGTGACGTTAAGCTTACCCTCTTCCTGCATGGAGCCATGATTAGCTCGCTAAGGTCTTGACCGAGCACACCGTCAGTTGCGTGAAAGCCTTTGCCCATATCGAGGAGGTTTCCGCTGCGTGGTGATGTTTGTCTGAGTGATTGTCAGCGTTGTGCTATTAAGATTAGCAACAGCACATACTCTATGGGGAAGGACCAGGCCAGCCCCATGGGAAAGCTATCCATGTCGTTGACTTTTTGGCGAGGAGCCTCTGCAAGTGCGATTTCGATCTTCTCGGCCATCCAGTCAAAAAAGTCTGTCCCTGGTCGCTGGCGAATGTTCTCATCAATCTTGAAGCTTTTCATGTTGACAATACGCATGTTCTTGGCGCCGGGCTGCTTGCCATTTAGCTCGACGAGAGCAATGCGGAACGTCGAGCCGCCAACATCAAGTGCCAAGTACGTCCCCTTCTCAAGACCGGTGGGCAACCTGTGGTTGTAGGACGGGAGCATGCAAATATCGCTGGCCTGTAGTTTGGGGGCAAACTGTTCCTGCAATCCTGCGGAGATTTGTTGCAGCCTTGCAGGCTCAAGTGGTGCTTCCAAGAGGCGCTGTACTTCGCGCAGGAAGTCGTCCATGGTTCGGTCGTAGGTCCGCAAAGTCTCACGCATGTTGCGTTTCCGTGAGGTCAGCGGGAGTACCGAGTGGATCAGTGAAGGAAGCATGGCGAGTTGTTTCAGAGCCGCGAGCAGGCCCTGCCAAAAGTCGAGCATGAGCTGTTTATACCAGCAGTAGTTGGCGTTGTCGGTAGACGAACGGTGGTTGTTGTCCGCGGCGCCGTTGTGATTGGAAGTGTGGGTGACGCGGCGGCTTTTGAATCGTCTCGACGTCAGGGAGAAGGAGGGCATGGAGGGGCAGAGTATGGTGAAAGTAGCAACGACAGCGGGGCCAGGTCTTAGAGAGAAAGTCGTTTGCGTGCGTTATATCAGACTTGCAAGAAACTGCAAGTTCTTGCAGCACTGTGGATTCCAATGCACAGCGAGGTTGCTGCGGGCCGGTGGTGACCGATATCGCCTGGTGATACGGCCATCCAGAGCATGAAGGTTGTATTTGCTAGCAGACACGGCAGCAAGGACGCTGGTCGCGAACAGCGTCGTTGGCGCCAGGCAAGGCGAGTGCAGGCAGGGCGAGCGTTGGTGGGGTTTCTCTGCTACGTTACATTCAATCGCACGCTTAGCCACATGAAGGCGCGAGGCCGGGACTCGAGTGGATGGCCGCCGCGACTCAGTTAAATTGCAGGCGTCCTGCGGCTGTGGCGATCTCACTTGTCCATGTGTGTGACCATGGCGAAAAGATCGCGCTCTGCAGTAAACTTGGAATTGTTTCGCAGCGCGGCATGAGCGAGCGGGAGCACGTACCTCTCCCGCTCTGCTGTAGCAAGTCGTTTCCATCCACCAGGTAGCCGTGTTTGGCTAAAGAACGCCTCGGCCAATGTAATCCAATGCTGAGGCGTTCATGCGCGCCGGACGATGATGTCCGGAGCACGTAACAAGGACATGATGGTTTGGTAAACTCCATCATGTCCGTCTTGACGCTGTCAACACTACATACCCCGCCACGTACGACGCTTCCCTCGTGGGGCCAGGGTGCCGTGAGCGACTGCTCAAGGGCGGCTTGGATCGAAACCCTCGTGCTGCGTACCGTGGCTGGCGAGAACGAGCTTGTGGGGTTGTTCGAATTTGGCGTAGCCAGCAGCTAGATCGGTACCTATGCAGTATGCCAGCAAGGACAGTAAGGCCAAAACGACGAGCAGTCAGGAATGCCAGCAGTGCACTTGCCATAACACCAGAACGTTGAGTTGTTTCAGCGCTTTCGAAACAACTGTGCACACATCTCCACGTAGGGAACCGACGCTGTTCACGTCTTCTTTTTCACCCGGCAAACCTATTGTCGCTGGCTATTACATTGCATGTGAGGTAACGGACAAGATATTCGACATGGCGTTTCGACCACTGTCTGATTGTGGCACAGATCAACATGGTGGAAACGATTCACGCTCAATCACTATGACACAGGTTTTGGTTTGTTTATACGCTCCATTCGCTGGACTCGCTAGTACCTGCTATCGCATTGATGCAAGTGAAAATGAAAGACCGGGGATATCATGCAGAGACCTGTGTCAACAACTCGGTAGCCTGAGCGTCTGGAATCCAGGCATCGTGACTCTGCGAATTCATATACAGGAAACGTTTCGTGGTATCAAACATGCCGCTTGAAAAAATTAGGCTTATACAGATCCCCTTGAAAAATTACAATATGCCTTCGTGATGTCGTGTACTGGAGAGGGTCCTAAACCTTCTCAACGTCGTCGTTTGCAGTAGAGACGCGTGCTTTGGGGGCGACCTCAGCAATGGTCTCGTCGGTGAACTGCATGTCCTTTTCGAGCGGGACAGTATCCTTGACCTTCAAGAGAATGACTGGAAGGGCGACCAACAAGCTAACACCGAGAAGAGCCCAGTTGGAGGCGAACATGGTCATGTACGCGATGCCGTTGTCGTCCAGGCTCCAAGTGATAGCACCACCAGCAGATTGGATGCCCTTGTAGAAGCCAGCGAAGTTGGCAAGCTTGCGGCCGTTGTTGGTCAAAGCACCCATGAACCAATACACGCAGGTCTGCCACGCAGCATCGGAGAAACCGTAGAACATGTAGAGAACGAAGGGGCCTGCGTATCCGGAGTCAGACCAGTCCTTCTTGGGGTTGGTCTCGTCTGCCGCCCAGGCGCGGTCGTAGGTCGTCTGGAACATGTAGCCGAAGCCCCAGATGATCATGATGGTGCTGAAAAGAGCTGCCCAAGCACACTTGGCACGAGTGGTGCGACGAACGCCCTTGAAATCGAGGGCAAAGCCAAAGACGTAGGCGCCAACGATCTGCATGATGTAGTATACCACACCGTTCAGTGCCCTGGTGCGAGTGTTGAAGTAGGCGCCGTTGACTTCGGTGAAGTGGTACGTGTAGAACCAGTTGGATGCAAGGAACATAGGGAACAAAGCAACGATATAGGCATCAGTCCTGAAGGTCTCCCAGAGGCCAAGGATCTCGGATTTCCACGAAGGATGCTTCATGACGATGACCTTGGAGCCATCAGCACGGATGACATCCTTTGCGTCGACGAGCACCCAGGCGAGCGCAGCGCCGATGATGGTGAGAATGAGAAATCCGACATAGGTGCCGTCGTTCACTGAGGCGGCTGTTGTAGTGTGGATGTTTTGACCGAGAGGAATCTGTGCGTTTGTTAGCAATCGCGTCTTGTAACACAGATCAGCGGGTGACGTACCAGACTACCAATCACAGCACCCAGGTTGAAGATCATCCAGAACCAGGAGATGTAGCGGCCCTTGGACTCCTCGGGAGGGTAAGACATCATGATGGCGCCCTGGGCGCACCAGAGCAGACCAGCACACACACCGAGAAGCGCACCAGCAAAGGTGGTGAAGCCCAGGTTCCTGGTGTGGTTGTAGCTCAGGTAGGAAGCAACATAGACTGAGTAGCCGATGCCGCCGAAGGACAGAGCGGTGCGGATGCCGAGCTTGTTGGTGAAGGTGCCGGCGAAGAAACCAACGACAGCAAAGGTAGAGTACAAAGCTGTGTTGGCGCGGTTGTTGGCCGTGGGGTCAAGCTGGCCGCCGCCGCCCATGCCATTGAGTGCGTTGAACATGCCCGGGCACATGAAGCAGACGAGTGAAACAATGACCAGCTGGACGGGAGGAGAGGCCATCCACGGCAGCTTGTAGCCAAAGATGCGGATCTGCTTGTACTTCCATGAGTTGGGCAGCTCCAGCGAGTTGCCGTCGCTCAGCGAGTGCTCTGGCGTATGAGCACCATGCGCGGGAATAGCGCTCTTCTCGTCGCTCGTCGTGGTTGACATTGTGCGACGCGCTATGTGGGTGGGCCGCTGGCGTTGTTGCAAGGTGCGGAGTTGAGCTTGAGCTTGCGCGTGGGGTAGCGGGATGGTTGAACAGAACAAGAAAAGAACGGGAGAGCGAGCGAGGTGAAGTTAAGATACCGGGCTTGGGCTTGACCGCTCAGACCACTGCACGATGGTCCCTAGCTATAAATAAGTGGGGTTGGTGAACCTGGTGAAAGGCGAGGGGAGCACCACGATTTTAAGCAGCAATGCTGTCGGCCAGGGTCTCTGCCCCCATTCACCGTGCAGGCTGCAGAAGCTTCCCGCATTGGATCCGAGGGCTGCACGCGACACGCCCCGCCCTGTGAAGAGCAGTTGATATGCACCAACGCTGCGCCAACTGGAACATGAGCTGGCCGTGCCAGCAGGAGGCGTTCGTGTTCCCAGCAGCATGGCCCTGGCCTGTGCTACCACCACACAGCGCCTTCCCGTTGCGCGTTGCTGCAGCGCTTTGGCGGCGAGCCTGATAGCTCGAGGCGGGGATCGCTCAGCGCTGTTATCGGTCCAGGGCTCCCAGGCGTTCCTTCCCATTTCCTTGGTCGCGCCTGCAGCAACCTGACTCGCGCTAGACCCGCGACGGCTCCACGCCATGCGTGTAACGCTCTCCGCCTTGAATACCACCTCGTTCACGCCCCGTAGTCCGTAATCTTTGCTATCGTCTCGCTCTCGTCTTATCGACGACCACCTCCTCCGTTGCCATGCGTAGACTCCGCCGAGTGCACTGCCTATCTGGCCGTTCCTTGTCATGTCACGACACACGGCAGAGCACTCGTCAGCAGCACGACTGACAAGCATTACCGCAGCTGGATAGCTCATGCTGCTGTGACATGGCTGGCGCGCCTGTCAGCGTCGAGAGATAGGCGCGTTGTACCACAATGTTCCCCTCTGCGTCCATTGCACTGCATCGTGAGCCCATCTGACCCACCACGAGCGCACCGTGGACTGATTGCACCGAAGGAGACGTGGCCATCAATGCTAGCCATGGTTCAAGATCGCATCCGGCACCTGTCGCCGCTGTCACGTTCTGACAAAGAGAGCCCTGATTGATGAACGAGCTTGCAACCCTACCCTCCCCCCCGCACAAGTGACGTGAAGAGCCTGCCTGGAGACGTCCCAAATCTCGCAAATATAGGCTGCGCTCAGCCGAGGGGACCGCCTTGCGACCCCAGATCCTTACTGCTCACCTCAGAACACTCAGGTCATCAGACCAGACACTTCATCATGTATGCTCATGCAAGAGCCCGCCTATATTCAACAGTACGCTTACCGCTTGTAGGCGGC
This sequence comes from Ascochyta viciae-villosae, assembly GCA_004335205.1. Lineage (NCBI taxonomy): Eukaryota > Fungi > Ascomycota > Dothideomycetes > Pleosporales > Didymellaceae > Ascochyta > Ascochyta viciae-villosae. Next base: position 10,401 of record SATZ01000232.1, read on the forward strand.
TGATTATTCGCGACGATCCCCAAGCTGCGTCCAAGTACATTGCAGACTACATCATTGGTGCACACTCCTGCAGCCCCCTTGCGCAAGAGGCAGGTCGTTAACGCCCATGCATAGAACGCATCAAGACCTTCAATCCTACAGCTGAGCGACCCTTTGTACTTGGTCTGCCTACCGGCAGTAGCCCCGTCCTCATCTACCAACATCTCGTTCAGCGGCACAAAGCTGGCGAAATCTCTTTTCGCAATGTGGTCACCTTCAATATGGTACGAAATATGAACCCTGCCTTGTCTCGACCCGCCCTTGCCTCAGAACGTGACACAACAGCATGGCAGTGAGGAAAGAAGGCTGACTAGATCAGGACGAGTATGTTGGGATCCCACGGGACCATCCTGAGAGTTACCACAGTTTCATGTACAAGCACTTCTTTTCACATGTTGACGTGAAGCCGGACAACATCAACATTCTCAACGGCAACGCTCGCGACCTGGAGCTTGAGTGCCACAACTACGAGGAAAAGATCAAGGCGGTCGGTGGCATCGAGCTGTTCTTGGGAGGCATCGGGCCCGATGGCCACATCGCCTTCAATGAACCCGGTTCCAGCCTCAAGTCTCGCACACGTGTGAAGACCCTTGCGTACGATACCATTCTCGCCAACTCACGGTTCTTCGGGAACAACTTGGACCAAGTGCCCAGGATGGCACTGACGGTCGGAGTCCAGACGGTACTCGATGTGAGTTTCACCAACGTGTATGTGTTCACCTCAACAGTGGCTAATACGACGTCAGGCGCGCGAGGTCGTCATCATCATCACCGGCGCACACAAAGCATTGGCTCTGCAGAGATGCATCGAAGGCGGTGTGAACCACATGTGGACGCTCTCCAGCCTCCAATCCCATCCACACCCAATGATTGTCGTCGATGAAGATGCCACCTTGGAGCTGCAGGTCAAGACGGTCAAGGTACGTCCTCAACCCCTGGCTGGCGTAAATCATTAGCGCAGATCTTAAGACGATCATAAAGCTGAAACTCAACAGTACTTCAAGAGTATTGAGATGGTAGCCACCGAGCTCGGATTCCGACAGAAGCTCCCACGAAAACGGGATTCACTTATCGACGAGGGTACCATGTTGGCTCCCGCACGGAACCAAACCAACGGTATCAGCTTGACTGTGCCACAACAAGACATATCGCGCTCCGCAAGCCCCGTGTTCGAGCCAATGAGTGCCCGGCTCTCGGAAGAGGATGCAAAGGCCAAGGCGATGCAATCCTGGGATGCTGTCGAGGATCAGCCGTCGGTTCGCATGAGCGCTCGCGTTGCCGGTTGATCGCATCATGCTCCACTGTGGAGGCGCCGGTTTGCTGTAACGACTTTACCGTTTGCGACCACACTCGTTCTGTGTTTCCTGTTCAACGTTGGTAGATTTGTTTGCTGTTTTAATCTTAGCAACCCACAGGGCGCTCCTGGACAGAACAAAACTATTTTAAGTAGAATTCTCAGCCAGCATGTGGTATGAGCTTGGCTTTGACCCCATCTTGTAAAGTACTGCAGGGAAGTCGTATTATAAACAGATTGCAGCAAAGACGGTCAGATCCACTGTGTCATAGACCAGTGCATATGTGGGTGTTTTGTAATGTAGGGTTTAGTAGAGAGGAATTCGCTGTCTTCAGTCTCCCTATTGACCATCCTATTGACCATCATGTCGAGCATCGAGCGGAAGAGAGGGTAGTCAGTTTCTCGTTCACAACCGAACGACAACTGATGTGTCTACAAGCTTGTGACACAGAGTTTCCTAGAGGATTAAGTTGCTTAAATGATCAATTCGTGAGACATACAATTAACTTGCTATGCTGGCAAAACGTGTTAGATTGCGCACTATCCATGAAAGGCTACAAAATGCTATACAGTAAAAGAATCGTAAAGTGCAATGGTAAGCGTGCAAATATTGACAGTGAGATTGCCAAGCTGGGTTGACATGAGCATGTTTGAATCGAAGCCATTTCGATGGCAAAGAGTCGGGTATCTCGAACCGAACAATGCCGTGATGCTCGAAGTGAAGCAGGCGCCAGTTACCGCTGTTGATGCGACACCAACAATGTGGCGCACAGCAATAATGTTGAGTCTTTCCCTATGCCGCTTGTGACAGCAGAAGCTCGAGCGGACAATACGAGAGTGGTGGGTACATGACGGATGATGCCTCAGCAACATCTGCCGCCTTGTGACTTCTGTGCTCTGACAATGTCTTGCTCCAGTTGTTGTTGGTGACCGCCAACTCCGGGCGTAGCAGGAAATCCTAGCCAGCTTCGCCGCTTGTCTCCAGCACCTACGCGGAAGCTTCCGTTCCCATTTCCAGGGTAGTCGAAATATCCATTGTTGTTGCCTTGCGCGTCGATGCCAGGTGTCACGCCAGCCATCGCGAGCTGTCTTTGCTCAGCCTCGAATCTGCGTTGTTGCTGTTCGACTAGTTTTCTTGTGATGACTCGGAATACCTCGTCTACACCCTCGCCGTCCTTTGCGCTGATCTCGTGGCAGCAGTCCCAGCCAATATCCTGGCCCCAGAAACCACTCGATCGATTGCTCTGCGGAGATGCCATTGCACCACTGCGAAACGTTGCAGGGGCTGAACCCCATCCTCCAGGGTGTCCGCTATGCTCTTGTGCATTCTGTGCTGGATATAGCTGCTCGGCGATGTACGCTATGCATCGCTCGAATGGAACTTTACGCTGCGATGGGTCTTCGGCGACGACGTCCGACTTCGTTCCTACCACGTGCAGAATAATATCGTCTCCGAGGTTGGTTTTGAGCTCTTTCAGCCAACGTCCCATCTCCTCGAACGACTGTGGGTCGGTGATGTCATAGCAAAGCACTGCGGCATTGGCTCCTGTTTGCAATGCGCGTTAGTGTGGGGAAGTCTACGGAATTCAGGCAGACATGGCGTGAGCTTGGGTTATCACTGCAAAATTTTGAGACGTAGACTGTGCTTGGGCAGCATCTTAGCCGGGGTCACCGCGGCAACATTGAGGGAGCTTGCAGGGAACACCAGGCACCACAAAAGGGGCGGGACGAGGATGGAGTCAGGGAAAATGCGTGACTTGAAGAAGCCAGCGGGGGTGAGAAGATGCGAAGGTGAACATACCTCTGTAGTATAGCTTAGAGATGGACCTGAACCTCTCTTGCCCTGCAGTGTCCCAGATCTGCAATCTGACGACCGTGGATGTGTCGACATCGATGACTCTCTTCGTGAGGAAGGATGCGCCTATGGTAGACTGCGTCGAAGGTGGTGCGAATGCGTTCTTGACATAGCGGTGGACGAACGATGTCTTTCCTACGCCCTGGCTGCCGAGCACAACAATCTTAGCCTCAAGGCTGTTGGCCATGTTGGCACTTTCGCTGGCTGTGAATGAGATCGGGGTGTGCGAGCGGTGTTTCCAGGTCGTGTTTTGAGTGAACGCGGGGAATCGCTTTGCCTGTTTTTATTCAGGGCCTGGGGCTATCCTGGTGGCTGTTTCGGTGGACAACAAAAGAAAGTGACGGCCGAACAAGTCTCATGGCGCGTGGTGGAGAACGTGTCCGCAGGGTGAAGGAGCAGGTCTCACGAGCCGCGGCGTAGAGATGCTTGTGCTTGCTTGTTCGTGTGTTCTTGCAGGCAGAACGGTACAGGTGGTGAGGGACACTGTGAGGAGGAGCGCGTGTTTGGCGCTAGGTGGTGCCTTGGCTGCTGTCAGGTGCCCGCCGCAGCAGCAGCCGCGGAGGAGTGCCGAATCACCAGCAGCGAGAAGAATGCTGCGAAGATGCGCATCATACTCATCACGATCGGTTCTGTCAAACACTAGGTGAACGAAGCGTGCGACAACGAGTGTTTGTTGAACAACAGACCTGTATTTTTTAGTCTGAACTTCGATGCGCGTCATTGCCGCGCTCCTTCCCCGCGAACATGTGGCCGGTGTGTGCTGGCAAGAGCCAGCCAGACCCACAGCCCGGGTTGCTTACATTTGCAAATGTTCTGTAAGGGCCGACCTCGCTTTGAAATTGCGGAGCTCCGATTCGGCTTGCTCCTTTCGACATGCCAATAATGGCGTCCAGGCCTATGTCCTGACCTCGGGGTAGTCTTGAGCAAATAGTCTAGCATGGGGCTCCGTCCATGCAGCCGATGGGTGCGAAGCCCCCGCAACGAGATGTCCCGAGCTAATGTGGAGGAACAGCCGTCGAGAACCTGGACATTCCGCCCGCCCTGCGCTTTAGTGTCTGGGAATAAGTGAAGGGCTCCAATAAATTCTGCTGTACTTCTCCGTGCCTCTGTTCATTTCCCTAGGTCTTCAAATCTTGCCCTGTGATTCCCCAACGACCGCCACAATGAACCACGCCAGTAACAACACCCAGGCGGTGAAGCTCACAGGCGAGGATATCGCAAAGCACAACAGCCGAGATTCGTGCTGGGTCATCGTCCACGGCCGCGCCTACGATGTCACCGAGTTCCTGCCAGAGCACCCTGGAGGTCCCAAGATCATCTTGAAGTACGCTGGCAAAGACGCAACCGAGGAGTACGAGCCTATCCACCCGCCGGATACGCTCGAGAAGTACCTGCCCAAGGAAAAGCACCTTGGCGAAGTAGACATGGGCACAGTGGCAAAGGAAGAGAAGGAATTTGATCCTGATGAAGAGGAGAGGCAGAAGCGCATTGAGCGCATGCCCATCTTGGAGCAATGCTACAACCTGATGGACTTTGAGGCCGTGGCACGAAAGGTCATGAAGAAAACAGCATGGGCATACTACTCCAGTGCTGCAGACGACGAGATTGTAAGTCTCCACGAATGCTTCCAGTGTCTCATCCTGACCATCTGCCAGACTCTGCGTGAGAACCACAGTGCTTTCCACAAGATCTGGTTCCGTCCACGCGTCCTCGTAGACGTCGAGCACGTCGACATGTCCACTACTATGCTCGGCACCAAGGTCGACATCCCTTTCTACGTTACCGCTACTGCGCTCGGCAAGCTCGGACACCCAGAAGGAGAGGTTGTTTTGACACGCGGCGCGAAGAAGCACGGCGTTATCCAGATGATCCCAACACTGGCATCATGCTCGTTCGACGAGATCATGGATGCAGCCGAGGGAGATCAGGTTCAATGGTTGCAGCTCTATGTGAACAAGGATCGAGAGGTCACCAAGAGGATCGTACAACACGCCGAGAAGCGAGGCTGCAAGGGTCTATTTATCACAGTCGACGCACCGCAGCTCGGTCGTCGCGAGAAAGATATGCGATCGAAGTTCAACGATGTTGGGTCCAGTGTCCAGAGCTCCTCGGGGTCAGCGGTAGACCGAAGCCAGGGTGCCGCACGAGCCATCTCGTCCTTCATTGACCCGAGCTTGAGCTGGAAGGACATTGCTTGGTTCCAGAGCATCACTAAGATGCCGATTCTTCTGAAGGGTGTGCAGTGCGTTGAGGATGTCATTCGCGCGGTCGAGGTTGGCGTGCAGGGCGTTGTGCTCTCCAACCACGGAGGTCGCCAGCTCGACACTGCGCGCTCTGGTATCGAAGTTCTTGCAGAAGTCATGCCAGTTCTGCGCGCACGCGGTTGGCAAGACCGGCTCGAAGTGTACATTGACGGTGGCGTGCGACGTGCGACAGACATTATCAAGGCCATGTGTCTTGGTGCGACCGGTGTTGGAATTGGTCGCCCGTTCCTGTACGCCATGTCCGCCTATGGTCTTCCCGGCGTTGACCATGCTATGCAACTGTTGAAGGATGAGATGGAGATGAACATGAGACTGATTGGCGCCTCAAAAGTATCAGATCTCAATCCCTCGATGATTGACACAAGAGGATTGAGCATGCACACTGCGTCGGTGCCAGTTGACACACTTGGTCTCAACATCTACGATCCGCTCATCGGACCCCAGGAGAAGGCCAAGGCCAAGTTGTGAAATCTTGACGAAGGCCAATCGTACATGTGCATATTTCTGGAGCGTTTAGAATTGTTGGATTTACTTGTAGGCTTAAGGTCAGATACATCAGACGTTGCTCTCCAAGTTGCCGCGAACGTTAGACGTGAATAATCACTCGCCAAAGCAGGACTCATATATTGGTGCATAGCATAGTTATATGTAGGTGCTAGGTATGCAAGCACGTGAGAGCGTGAGAGCGTGGTCAGGTTCATGGATGGATCTGGGGTTGTAGCGGGGCCGACGCTACCAGAGATCGCCAAACACTCGTCGAGGCGTGACGAACTGCGCTTCTTCCACATTCACGACCTCATCATTCACAACAGCACCGCCTTTTTGGTCTTTGTTTTCCTCCGTATTATGTTTTCTCGCAACACTCATACTGCTGTGATTTCATAATAATCATGAGCGCCGCAGAACCAGCACCGCAACCAGATGCAAGTTGGGACGAAGCACAATGCATGGTAGCACTCGCACAGCTCGAGCAGCTGCAAGCACAGGTTTGTAACCACCACATGGTTGTTTCAAGGCTATACTAATATGTGCAGATTGATGGCCTACGCCTTGCGATACCCAGCATAATCGAACCCTTCCACCGTCCACCAATTCCAGCTACCTTCAAGCTGTACTCTCAAGGCGTTATCGGTTCGCAGAACGGCATTAAAGCTTTGAACGATAGATGGAAAACCCCAGAAGTACAAGGAATGCTCGAGCACGCAAGAAAGAGCTACGAGGCCAACCCAGATCTATCCGCATGCACATTTGTGCCCGCTCACGGTTGGGTAGAGAGAGAACGTCGCGAGAACGACGCACGCAAGGGCGATGGAGAGCAAACTTCTACCGAGGATCAGAGCGATACTCTCGACGACGAAAGGATATCGCTTGTTGTGGCTGAAGTACAGAAAGCACATCCCAGTGTGAAGCTGGAAACATATGACGATAATCGTGGCATAACAGTAGGAGCCTTGTTAAAGCTTCCAATTTGGTGTACTAACGCATGAAGCAGACGCAGTTCGTCGCGAACTCTATGAGACTCTCCTTCAAAGTCAACATTGAACGCGAAAAGGACACACCCCGTAAGCTCAGTGCAGAATGCTTAGGGAACTCAGAACCCTTTTTATCTATTACACGATGTATTGCATCACGATCACATGCGAACGATTTGACATCTCTTTTGGTATGACTTTCTCGGTGGCAGTGGTCTTGAATCATTCAATGCTAATGTTTACAGGAAATGATTATTGCATATAAGACTGTGAAAGACACATCGTGTGCCAAATGCGGGAGACTGCTCGATGATACAACCCTGATTCCTACCGCAAGGAGGATCAAACAAGTGACCGGCGCCAATGAAAGCTCAGAACCCACTTGGGAAGCCCTGCATGAAGGCTGTCTGTAGTAACTACGACCCTCTGTTGATACAAAAGATTGATCCAGCTAGAACCAGTACCCATAACGCCTTATCAAAGGAACGTAGTGTCTGTCCTGGTACCAATCACCATAGAATGACCGCAGCGCCTCTGGATAGGTGTGTTGCGTATTGGGCTCCGGTTGCCACTTGACGTCCGTCCACGTATACTTATTCGCCTTGCCGTATTTGCGGGTGCGGAAGTCGTAGCTCAGTCCTGGAGCCCGTCCGCCAAGCGCACCGTTGCTTGTCCATGGCGCATACTTCTTCGATGACATCGCGAGATCCATGTGCCGGTCATCCAGGCAAGTCCAGCCTGACCAGCGGGACTTGTGTTGTCGGTTCTTCATGTAATCCATCTTTTCGGCGCTGATGGCAATGTGGATATCAGGACCCTTGCCTTGGAGTATATCCTTCATGCGGCCCCAATTCGATCCGTTCCTGCCATCTTTCGGCCAGATGAAAGCCTTTGACGATTTGATGTTGCGATATTTCTTCCCGTTTTGGATCCAGGCTCGGTGTTCTCGACTATACTCCTTGATAGGAGACGTGTCTGGCATGGTAGCATGGTGGAACGCCGGGATGTGCGGGGCCATGGCTCACGGGTTTGGATCAAAAATGAGTGAGACGAGTTTTGCTATCCAACACGTACATGAGTGCAAGGCTTATAATGTCATTGAGCGTTTGTCATGAGCACTGCTTGTTTGGCGTCATCAATCTTCACACACTTGATTGCAGTCACTCTGCCTGTATACTTGTTTGCTCAGCCAAATACCAAGCCGATCTGTTCCTTTCTCTCGTCATCTGATCTCATTGTTGCTTCAACATCTTTCACTATGTTGTTGCAAGAGGCTAGAGTCCAAACAGGCTAAGCGTCAACATAGCTTATTCCCCGGCAGAACAACGCGACGGTCGAACTTTTGACAACACCGCGCGACAAGACTGTCAACATGTCGCTGTTCGGCAATATTGGAGGCAATCAGCCTGCCGCGAGCGCGGCTCCAGCCTCGACGTCCGCGTTTGGTTCTCTCTTCGGCAACAAACCTGCAGGCACGTCTGCCGCGCCAACAACCAGCTTGTTTGGCGGCTTGGGTGGAGCTACCTCAGGTCCTGCATCAGGCACCACACAGCCAGCAAGCAGTGGGGGGTTCGGGGGCAGTCTGTTTGGTGGCGGATTGGGAGGAGCAAAGCCAGCTGCATCAACAGCCCCAGCACCAACAGCCTCTAATGGGGGTCTCTTTGGTGGAGCTGCGACGTCGCAACCGCAGGCGCAATCAAACAGCCTTTTCGGCGGCCTTGGAGGCCAGACACAGCAATCGACAATCGCAAACCAAGCCTCGAACCCTACGCAAACGAGTGGACTCGGCCAGTCCTCTCTCTTCGGTGCCACCTCGACGCAGCAGCCCCAGCAGCAAGGTGCTCCTTTGTCACAAACAAACGCGGGAACCGGCCGATCAGCGCACTTCGATCACTTGCTCGAGAGGGGTCGTAAGCGTAATGCCGGTGAGAATGGTCTCACCAACTTCGATGAGCTGCCATCACTGCAGTTGGGGCTTGGAGACATCGCCCGCAAGGTCCGCAACTTAGGCGCTGGCGGTCCCTCTGCGGCCCAGGTGCAGGATGGAACGCAAGATCGTGCCGCGTAAGTACTACAATGACACGGCATAATGTACTGTACTGACTCTCCTTAGACACTACCTGCTCTCCGCGTCTGGTGTAAAGATGGGCAGCACCCTCCGCGATCTCAATCAATTCTCGTCACAAGCAGGCTATGGTGCGAATGTATCAGCGCCGAACGTATTCGATAGCGATGTCGACGGCTACATCTCCAACCTTCACTCCCAGTCAACGCTCGCGCTCATCCAGGAAGGCTTGGAACAGTCTAAGCGAGACTTTGATACATTCCTCGAAGACAATGTTCAGATTGAGTGGGATAAGCAGCGACAGAAGATCTATGAACACTTCGGCCTCGGTAGGCAGAGTGAGGAGATGGCAGCCTCCCAAAGTACGTTCGGCAGCACAGCAACAGCACGAGGAGCTTTCGGGCGATCAACACGAAAGGGTCGGTCTATGGGACCCAGGGGTGCTGCAGCGAACGGCGCGTCGACATTTGGGGCATCCTCCGGCGGACCGCCTGTTATTGGCCTCTCTCAGAGCGTTCTCAATGGTCGAGACTCTTCCGAAAAGTCGGGCTTTGGTGGACAGTCTGGCCCACAGGATCGTCATGTTCGCGACAAGCAGGAGAAATTTATGGACGAAGTAAAGAATCTCAACGATGCGAGGCAGCGTGAGGGCCCCTTCTCAGTTCTACATGCCTTTTCTGGCGTGGAGAGCGCCACAGCTGGAGAGAATTCGGATCATTTTATAAGCGCATACGGGGCCCTCATGTCCATTGTCGGCGAGCAAACGCAGGCGGATGCAATTAACCCTGGATCGAACAATCCTAGATCACGAAGCTTTGCTCGGGAATACCTGGACGACACAGCTACATCGAACACAAGCATGAAAATGCGTAAACGAATTTTGGACGGATCTCGAACCTATCTCGAGAAGAAATTTCTGGATCACATGGAAGAAGTCCTCAAGAAAAACCCATCCGAGGCTCTGGTCGGTGGTGTCCCCTCGTTGCTCAACAAGATCCGTGGCTTCGTTCGGGCCAAAGTAGCTTTCAAGGAGCTCGGTGCAGACCTTGAAGTTCTTCAGAGGATAGGTGATTCTGGAGAAGAGTATCCCTGGGTCATTGTGTTCTATCTGCTGAGAGGCGGTCTGATGACTGAGGCTGCCGACTACGTACGAGAAAAGAAAAACTTCTTCCAGAACAACGACCGAAACTTCCATCCCGCCATATCGCATTACGCAACGGATCCTGACCGCAGGCTCAGCCCTGACCTTCAACAAAAGATCAGCCATGTTCATGCGCAGCGTACGCGCATCGCCACGACCAACGATCCTTACCGGACCGCATGTTATAAGATTATTGGTCGCTGCGAGATGAGCCGCCGAAATCTGGAGCCGATCAAGGAATCTATGGACGACTGGGTGTGGCTGCAGTTTAATTTGGCACGTGAGGGCAACAGAGCAGAAGAGAACGCTGGTGAGATATTTGGTCTAGAGGAGCTCCGTTCCACCATCAGAGACATTGGTCAGCGCCACTTCATGAACGAGGACACTGAAGCCGCTGGCGGATATGGAGTTTACTTCTACTTGGCTACGCTTGCAGGAATGTTCGAGCCAGCCATCAACTACTTGTACCAGCATAACTATGTCTCAGCGGTTCATTTCGCGATCGCCTTGGACTACTATGGTCTGCTCAGGGTGTCCGACTGGAGTACCGCAGGTAACGAGATCCTGAGTTACACCACAAAGCAGCAGCCACAACTCAACTTTGGACGAGTCATCGGCTACTACACCGGCGACTTCCGCGCTGCTCGAGCTGACGCTGCAGCTGACTACCTGGTTCTGATATGTTTGAACGCAGACCTGCCAGGTGAGGCAGGCAAGCAACAAGCAGAGCTTTGCCACGAGGCACTTCGCGAGCTTGTCTTAGAGACCCGCGAGTTCTCGACGCTCTTAGGCGACGTCAAGTCCAATGGCCAAACAACGCCTGGCCTCATACAGGAGCGGGCACCACTGCTCAAGCTGAACGGCGAGAACGGTCTGATCAACACTATCACTCGCGAGGCTGCTAAGATGGCAGACGACAATGGTCGTACCAACGACGCTGTCCTTCTCTGCCACCTGGCTAGTGAATATGACAGTGTCATCTCCATCCTGAACCGTGCTCTGTCAGAAGCACTTTCAGTAGAGATTGGGCAAGAGCCTCTTCGTCTGGAGCCGCTGAAACCGCGGCTCCTTACTACTGATGGGCAGCAGCAGCAGCAACCGATCGATCAAACATCCACAAGCCTGAGCATGCTTGGAACCGATGACCCAGTCGACCTTGCACAGAAGGTTATTGCTCTTTACGACGGCAACAACTTGTGGTGGCGAAAAGTATCAGAGCTCAACCGCGATACAATACGTATTCTATTCCAGCTCAACGAAGCAAAGAAGATCATTGAGGCACGCTCATACATGGAAGCTCTCGGCGTAAGTGCCTTGCCGATTAATTACGTTGCTTCGCTAACATACGTTCACAGATGATCGAAAACCTTCGCATACTTCCCTTGTCCGCGAATGGGAACGTGTCGGATATCCGTTCGTCGGCGAATAGCTTCAGCTCGTACCCGCCAGAGATTGCGCGCAACATCGGCAGTGTGCTTCTGTGGTGCATTGGATGTTGTTCACGACACCGCGAACATCTGCTGTCTGGACAGTTCGACGATCCTATGCGTAAGAAGCTGGCAGATCAGCTGCTGCAGAAGGCCAAGGACCTCATGGTGTTTGCAGGTCTCATCAGATACAAGCTTCCTCCGCGGGTATTTGAAACTCTAGCCAGGGAGGGGCAGGATGTTGGTGCTTACTGAGGGTTGACTAAAACAGAGGCGCAATGGGAATGAAGCTCTGGATCATGCAGGATTGTGATGTGAAACACTTTTTTTTAGCATGTACACGTTCGACTCAGCTTGGTAGCATTGAGGCATAGCGCAATACAGCCAAAAATGTTGTCTCAACCATGATTGAGGTGAGCCTCGGATACGTGCGCAAAACTCGGCGATTGTGCCAATATCTCCGTGAGGTCACAGAGGCTGCGGCTGTCAAACAGGGCAGACGTAGGTGCCACGTGCGCCGTTCGCGCACGCCAGCCTCACACCAACCACCTTCATTATCCTGCCATCAACAATCGCCTGGCAATTTCCCCGCCACGAAGATGGATTTCATATACTCTGCTCCACTGTGCTCGCATTCTGCTTTTCGTTCGTATCGGTCAGTGCGCTCAATTATTCGCGAATCGGTGTCTTGCAAACCCTATACCTGAAGCCAAGACGACTCTGTCCACTCCAGTGAGCAACTCAACATGATCTTTACTATTCGATACATCGCCCTTGCAGCGATCGCTTCGACGTTAGCCAACGCGTTACCACTCGATACAACTAAGCCTCGCGACCTTGTTCCCCGCGCGAAGAGCTATTCTGTGATTAATGTTGATGGCGGAGCATCGACCGAGGTTCCTGCAGACGCGACAACAATAGTCGAACAAACAACAAAGACTGTCCAAGTCACCAATCCTGGACCGACGATTACGGCAGAGGTCACAGCCACTGTTGTGGAGCCCGTCCCTGCACCAGTAGCAACCAGCACGAGCACTAGCTGCACAAGCAGTTCCCCATCTCAATCACCCTCATCAACATCAACACCAAGTTCGATCTCGACAACAACAATACCAACATCAGCTTCCTCCGTCGCTTCAACGTCAACCGAGACACCAAAGCCCGTGTTTGTCACTGTTACCATCACCGACGATGCTGGGCCTACCGAGTACTACGACTCAGGAATGTGGCACACCTCCTACAGGATCAAGTCATTTGAGGCTGTCGCGACTACCTCACTCCTTTCAACGTTGAGCTCCATCGCTTCTGCATCGACCGGACTGCCCGCTTTGTAGACGAGTTGCTCCTACACAGCACTGATGGCAACAGCTTGATACAGCGATTTGAAAGCCGCCCCTTTACTATTTTCTTTCCCGGTCAAGGTTGATATATCACGAGTCAACAGAGCTACTGTTTCTACTTACAAGCGGTATGGAGTATATGATGTATACGATGATGGATGAACAATGGACATGGGCGGTGGGGATACAATGCGGGTGCATTGAACGGCGTTTTAGAGTGCAGTTGCGGGAACAACGCAACGCGTCATGCAAATAGATAATGTATAAAGCAATACCAGATATAATACATACGTATATGGCCGTTCAGCCATAATACACGTTCCCATATGCAAAGTGTTGGACCGTGACGTGATGAAGCTAGGAAGCTCTCATGATCCCTGCCGGTACCTCTTGGCGAGCGCCTTCCCATCCCGCCAGCTCGGCGGTGCCTGATGCCATTGACCTGCGCTCTCCACAACCCCGGACTCTCCACCCTTACGATTCACGATGGCGTCGCCGCCCCCCGTTGAAGACCAGGCTCGGCTGCTCGAAGATGCCCTCGCTGTGGTGCGCCAGCAGACGATGCTCATGCGGCGGTGTCTCGAGACACCCGGAAAGCTGATGGATGCGCTCAAGTGCAGGTACGCGGAGCTCCAGACATGCACCACCAGCTCGCCACTGCATGGAGACATGGACCGCTGACTGTGTGCCCAGCTCGACGCTTGTTTCGGAATTGCGCACAAGCAGTCTCGGCCCCAAGCAGTACTACGAGCTGTACATGGCCGTCTTCGATGCTCTGCGCCATCTCGCCGTCTACCTGCGCGAGAACCACCCGGTCAATCACCTGGCTGACTTGTACGAGCTCGTCCAGTATGCTGGCAATATCATCCCCCGTCTGTACCTCATGGTCACCGTTGGCACCGTCTATATGGCCATTGAGGATGCGCCAGTCAAGGAGATCATGAAGGACATGATGGAGATGAGTCGCGGAGTGCAGCACCCCATTCGTGGCTTGTTCCTGCGCTACTACCTTGCCGGTCAGGCACGCGATCACCTCCCCTCTGGCGACAGCGAAGGGCCCGAGGGTAATCTGCAGGACTCGATCAGCTTCATTCTGACCAACTTTGTGGAGATGAACAAGCTGTGGGTGCGATTACAACACCAGGGCCACTCGCGGGAGCGTGAGCAACGAACAAAGGAGCGCCAGGAACTACAGCTTCTCGTAGGCAGCAATCTGGTCAGACTCAGCCAGCTCGTCGATCTAGAAAACTACAAGAAGATACTCAATCCGCTGCTTGAGCAAATCGTACAGTGTCGAGATGTGCTGGCGCAAGAGTATCTCCTAGAAGGTACGCTTGAGTCAATGCGCGCTCGAGGTCTAGCTAATAAACAACAGTTGTTACCCAGGTCTTCCCCGACGAATTCCACCTGCACACGCTCGATCAATTTCTTTCTGCGGTCGCAAGACTGAACCCACACGTAAACGTCAAGAGTATCGTTGTGGGACTCATGGATCGTCTATCATCGTATGCGCAACGCGAAGCCGAGTCAGAGAGCCCAGAGCAGCGCAAGAAGACTGAGGAGGAGTCAATAGCACAACTGCTCGAGCGGATGCGATTAGCAAAGGAGAAGAGTACAGAGACAGAGACAGCATCTATACAACATAACGGCGACTCAGCCGAAAGCACCGAGACACAACCGGGAGCAGACGAGACTTCAATGGCATCTTCGACGACAGCCGTATCCCTTGCAGACACCGAGACAGCCGACTCAGATGCTGCAATTGAGAAGAGACGTGGCATACCCAGCAACGTCAAGCTCTTTGAGATCTTCCACGAGCAGGTGCAGACACTCGTCAAGATGCAGCGACTAGCCATACAAGACACCATTGGGTTACTGGTATCGCTTGCAAACCTTGCTTTGTGAGTAGGATATGGATTGTAACAGGAAGCCTGCTAACTGAGCCAGAAATATATACCCTGAACGTCTCGACTACATCGACCAGGTTCTGACATTCGCAAACCAGAAAGTTACCGAGTACCAGAACAGCGCCGACCTCCACTCACAGGCAACACAAAGCCAAATCCTCAACCTCCTTCTTTCTCCTATCAAAACCTACGTTTCCCTTTTCACGGCTCTGGCTCTACCAAATTACATCCCTCTTTTACACTCCCAGCCGTACCCAACACGGCGGGCAGTTGCAGGCGAGATTGCAAGGAGCCTGATGCGAAATAAGACCCCAATTACCTCTGTTGAGAACCTCGAAAGTGTGCTAGAGATCTTGAAGGTCCTCATCCGTGAAGGCATTCAACAAGCGCAAGGGTACCCTGGCGGCCCCATCCAAAGAAGAGCACAAGAAACCGAGGAGACCATAGAAGAGCAAGGCTGGCTGGCAAGAATTGTACATTTGATACACGGAAAGGACAACGACACCCAGTTCAAAGTAGGTTCTGCGGATTTGTATGGAAAGAAACAAAACGCTAACAGGGCTCGTAGCTTCTTCAAGCAGCACGCAAAGCGTTCTCGGAAGGCAATGAGCGCGTGAAATACACCACACCGGCCATCATCACGGCGTCTCTCAAGCTTGCGAGGCAATACAAGAAGCGCGAGCACTTCGACGACAACTGGCAGTCGCAGTCTTCAGCGCTCTACAAATTCATGCACAACACCCTCTCTACGCTTTACAGCCGTGTCACAGGGTCTGCCGACCTTGCGCTGCGCCTCTTCATTGCGTGCGGACAGGTCGCAGATCAGAACAACTTTGAAGAGGTCGCATACGAATATTTTGCGCAAGCATTCACAATCTACGAGGAAGCAATCAGCGACTCGAGAGCGCAATTCCAGGCCGTTTGCGTGGTAGCCAGTGGGTTGCACACCACGCGAAACTTCGGCAAAGAGAACTACGACACACTCATTACAAAATGCGCGCTGCATGGCAGTAAGTTGCTGAAGAAGCCGGACCAGTGCCGTGCTGTTTACCTTGCGAGTCATTTGTGGTGGGCGACTGAACTTAGGGCGCTCGGAGAGGAAGATCCCAAAAACGTAAGTCGTATGGATGATGCAGCAGATGAGATTGCAACTGACGTCCATAGCTCTACCGCGATGGCAAGCGCGTGCTCGAGTGTTTACAGCGCGCGCTCCGTGTCGCTGATGCATGCATGGATGCGGCAGTGTCCGTGGAGCTCTTTGTTGAAATTCTGAACCGCTACGTCTACTACTTTGACCAAGAAAATGATGCTGTAAGTCTCCTATTATTACGTCTAGACACGCTGCTAACGATGCACAGGTGACGACTAAGTATCTCAATGGTCTTATCGAGCTTATCCACTCCAATCTTTCATCAAATGAAAACGCATCGAGCCTCGAGAACCCGAGGAAACACTTCCAGCGCACGCTCGATTACATAGCAAGTCGGGAGTACGAGGGTGTTATAACAACACCAAAATAGTAGCAGACAGACTGGCTTGGAACGGTCTGTGAGGATACCAGGTACTGTTTGCAAAGACGTTGTTTTGGGAAATACTTCAAGCGGGTCGTACATTGGAGTGACACGAGAGAAGAATATGACAATTTCAAACAAGACCTTCACGAAGAGTTGTTGTTTTCTTGTGATCCGTTATGCTATTATATGTAACTTTGCAAGACATCATGACCCTGTGGAGGCTATAGCACAAGCACGAGGACTTGAAGTTGCAAAGAGCAATGCCACAAGCGTACTACCACACTCCCAGCCGCCGAACGTGAGCAACACCAGCTAGTCTCCAGGTGCTTGCAGAACACACGTCAGGTTGTAAGTCAGTAGTAAGCAGTGAATTTTTGTGACATAAAGAATGTGCTTGCGGCATGCTACACACCACTCGACAACCAGGCCAAAGGCTAGTAGTACTGATGATACAAACCTGTACCGACCCTCGTGTGCGGTTGCAAGCCTTTCAGATTCGTGACCGAAGCAAAGTCGCTCAAGATCCACTTCCCGCCCTCGTTCATCAGCTCATCCCCCAGTTTCTTCAGCTCGTCCTCCATGCCCTTGAACCCTCTGCGAATATCCTCTGCGGTCTGTGAGTTTCCATGTTGATTCTGCAGCGTAATGAACGCGCGATGAATGACCTGCTCAGAACGAAGGCCATCATGTCCAGCACGCATGAATCTATCATGCGCCTGGCGAAGCTCGGTCGCTAGTCTCGAGCGCTCGATGACGGCTACGTGGTGATGTGATGTCTGCTCCGGGGATTGCATGGACGCAAGTTTGCGTTTGGCTTTGACGATGTCGTTGCGGTACATGAGCCAGGCAGGGAATGTGACGACGAAGAAAGCAGTTGCGAAGCCGATGCCTTTGCGGGTATGGAAGTTCGTCGAGTACTGCTCTAGAATCGATAGCTTTCCTGCGAGATTCTTAAGCGCAGCGAGCTCATCGAATTTGGGGTCGTTGTAAAGTTCAAGGTAGCTCATGAACAGTGTGCTGAGCTGATTTCCATCAGACATGTCGATCATACTATGATGCGTCGTCTTGCGTTTCTTTGAGGTTTGATCGTAACTCTGCTGCGCAGTGTTTGCGAAGCTGTTTGCTACACGTTTTTGCCGAAGTTTCGAGACCTCGCTGACAGCATCTTGATTTCGTTGGTTCCCTTCAGCTTCGAAGAACTGTCCCATGGCTTCGAGCAAGTCCCGCTCACAATCCTTAAGAGTTCGATCGGCGACCGTGTCATTTTCGACGGTCGAAGCAGAGCCAGCTGATCCACTGGGAGAGCTAGACGACCCTTCTGGGGCGTTAACGGTGAAGTCGCCCTCTAACTGGTACTCGTCGAGCGTTTCTTCGGGAACCTTCGTAGCCGGTTGCGGTACATTATCCATACTGCCAACCTTCGGTCCCCACATTTGCCTACAGTTCCTTAGGGCAATTATGAATATCCATCCGTGAAGATTGATCCATATTCTGCATGAAAAGTTAGATAACAGTAGGGTGGCCCTGTATAAAGTGAGAACGTACATTCTTTGGTCTTCGCTTTCCTCGTAGAACAGATGTTTTGGGTATTCCTCCTCAACTCCTGGCACTAGAAGCTGTGAGCGATCTGCATCCAGGCTCCACATTGTCGAGTGCGTCTGTAACAGAACATCAATTTGTTCATTCAGGTAGTTAGAGTCTGCGGCAAATCGAATTATTTCATTCGTCGAGAACCGGCTAGACAGCGTTTTTGCAACCGTGTTGATGTCGCTATCCAGTGTGACGAAGGTCTTTTTGTCGAAGGAGAGGTGGACGCGATGCAAGAACACCACCTTCAATCCCAGAGAACGCATCGTTTGGAGGAGGGTCTGGCGTTCATTACCTCTGAGGTAAAGGAAGCGCCATGTGTCTTTGTCCCAGTATTCGTTCAGAGGAAGCCGCCTTTTCGCCAACGGCATGACTGAAGTGCCACCAGCGGGTGGATCAAGTGTCGACGGAGAAGTTTGCGATTCGAATTCAGTGCCAGGGACGAAAGTACTACGCTCACTGCCGTGGTACTGCTTATCAGATCTTGGAGCCAAAGTGCGCGTCTCGGTACCGACAACCGAATTCACTTCCTCCTGCGTAGTGATGTGCGTAAGAACGTTGTCTTCTTCGGACTCATCTGAGCTGTTGCGGATGGTGTTCTCAGATAGGTACTTCCTAGACGATTTTCGGTTTCTTTTCGAGTTCGGCTCTTTATTAACGCGCTCCTGCGTTCGAATGGAAGCGTGGGCAGGCGCCGACAGTGCATCCTTCCGCAATCGTTCTACTCGCGTCTCTCCTTCACCAGCCCGCATCAGTCGATCCTCATCGGAATCTTCGTTGTGAACAGTCTCTTCGAACAAAGCTGTTATGCCTTTGCTCCTCTCTGGTCTGTCCCTCAGTTTGTAGGTTGGTTCGGAAAGGGAGATATTCTTTGTACCGGGCACGCTTGGCTTCATGTCCACAGCGATGCCAAACGATAAGTCCTCGTCTATCTCAGTCTTTCTCCACGCTCGCCCTTTGCCCTTGTAGTGCCTTGGGACATCATCACCTGAATCGGAGAAGTAACTGACTGTGCCAAGTTGGCTCCTAGATTCCGGGGCAGGGGCTGTATTGCGTACTTGCAAATGTTTGTTGACGGAGAAAGTGATCGGCTCTTTGTGCGACCTGTCAAATGAGACAGCAGCAGAGTTGACAGCAGCTGCAAGCGCATCGCTGCGCGTGCGGGCTTGAGGTATTTGGGTAGATCCAAGAGCGCGCAAGACTGTAAGTGACGACTCGTGGCTTTTCCCAGCAGAGTTCCGGTTCCTCTGACTTTCTGTGCTTGCTTTGTAGACTGATCCTGCAGCACGACTCTTGTGTCGGATAGTATTGAATGCTTTTGCAAGGATCCACAAACGGAGGTGGTATGCCAGTCTGTAAGTTTCGTTAGCAGTGACCGTTCTCTCTCTGAACAACTGAATTTCGGCATTGCAGCAGACTTACACATCTCGGTCTGCATTATTCTCAAAAACAAGGTCTTTCTGATATTCAGCTTCGCCATCACTGGCTTGAAGTAACCATGTCCTTTCCTTCTTGGCACCCCAGATCTCGTTTCCAAAGCGACTTAGCAAGTCCGCAACATGTTCGCGAACAGGTGCATAACCCGTGGCAGTAGCAGCGTCAAGCAATTCTTCCAGTGTTGTGGGGAGCTGTGTGGACGCCTCGGTGATAGCTTTAGTAAGCTGAGTGGCACTGTCGAAGTGAAAGACAGGCCTGCCAGGATGAGGACCTGTGTTAACCTGCTTGAGGCCAAGTCCAAGAATGATCGTGCCGATCTTGAGTTGGATGGGGTTGTTGCTGTATCGCCTCCAGAAGGCGCGATCGTATGTGGGTAGAGTCGTAGGGGCGACAGACGAGGGCTTAGATGATGAAGACTGTTGCGTTCCGCTTGTGCCGGCAGGTAGTGGGAGCGCCACGATGAGGGTACTACCTGCTATTCTCGTAACTATGCGCAAGCTGGGTGGCGCCGCAGCACCAACAGTTGACTGCACCATTGTACGCGAAGTTGAAGGAGTAAAACGACCACCATACGTGGAGGAGGCAAATCTGAAGTAGGACAAAGGTGTAGCGGTGTTGTAAGTTGTGTAGTATGGCGACGCAGTGGAGAGGTATTAGCTAACCTTGGCAGCGAAGATGACTTTCCTTCACTGTGAACAAGCGACTCATCCGCATGTAGAGGTTTTGATTGGCTTCAAGAAAACGACAGACCGAGCGTATCACAACATAGTTTAGTACTGATTGGACGAAGGTCTTGAGCAAACCTGTAAAAAGTATCCAAA
The DNA here is from genome assembly GCA_004335205.1 of Ascochyta viciae-villosae. NCBI lineage: Eukaryota > Fungi > Ascomycota > Dothideomycetes > Pleosporales > Didymellaceae > Ascochyta > Ascochyta viciae-villosae. The sequence goes on from SATZ01000232.1 coordinate 30,564, forward strand.
CCTACCAGGCTCCAAACTTCAAAATAAGGCTACGTAGCAGCCGCTCCATCATCTCAGATTACCTCACTTGACTCTACCGCGTGATGCTTCTGCCTTGCGAGATTAGCAGCCCTGATCAGATCGAACAAACTACTATTTAACGCTGCAATTTAGATCTTCACCGCAAGGAGCTTGTCCATAAGTCTTAGCACATCATGATGTTCGCCCCAGCAAAACCTGGGAGGTTCTGACGTGTACAACACCCTTGTCCTTACTTCTATGATGCGTTCTCACACTTACTCGATCGTATGTATAATTCATTATGCTACCTTCGCAATCGATCACGCACAGCCGTGGATATCTTACATTCAATTGCAGATCTGTTATTGATCCATGCGCAACAAACTCGCAAGAGACTTGGAAATTCGTGTAGGGCAACTGTCTCTACGCACACTAGGGCTCTTTCCTGCGGAGCATACTAGTACCGGGGCTGTACCATGCGAATGTGCACAAACTGTGACTAAGAATGTCTAACATATCACCAAGGCTGTTTTTGGATACATGCTTCGCTGTAAGATTACGGTGTAAGAAAGGAATTTGGGGCCCGTTGATGTTGGAGACGCGCTATTTTGCTTGCAATTTATTCTAAAGCAAGCATTGGCTGAAATCAGGAGCATAGTTCTACGATTGGGAGAAAATGAACTTTATTTTCTGGAGCCCTGGGGACAAGGCGACAGTGGGCCAGCGCAGTATCACACCATTGTTATCTTGATTATTTATTTTTTATCCAGAAGAAAACACAGAACAGCTGCCCGTTTGGCTTAGTGGTACAGCGTCTCACTCGTATAAATCTGCGTAATGAGAAGATCCTCGGTTCGATTCCGAGAATGGGCACTTTTTTTTGCCTCCATCCACATCGTGATCCTCATGTCGTCATGACTTGTTTAATTTTTATCCCATCTCTAGATATAGGAGTCTAAGCACATGTAGTGATAACATAGTTGATTAAGAATGCATAGGCAAAGAAAGGTAGGTCAACATCGTCACATACATGCAAGCGAGCCCACTGAAGAAATATAGGGGAAGAAACGGTGTATAGTAGCGTATGGCAATGTGCATACACCATGTAGATCTGTATGAAGTATTGCGCAGAGTGATACTATGCACAACACAGAGACTTACACACAACCTCCGAACATGAATAGCATGCGCTTTATAAAGAAAAACGGATATACACCCCCTATGCAACAATTTCAATAGCCCCAGTCGCCACCATCCAACAGGCTCTGGCTAGCCACGAAGCTGAAACCACCAAAGGGGTTGCTCTGCGCGTCGCTCAAAAAGCTCTTGGTCAGCACAGGGCTAAGCGGCAAGTCCCTGAAGTCCTGCGCAAAATTTTCAGCCAGCTCGGGGTCTGTGATCAAAGGCTGAATGGGCGGATCCAGTTCACGCGCCTCAAGCTGCTTCCAGTTGATCTTGCGGAAGAAGCGATGGCTCCTGATAGTTTGCATGTCCTTGGCCATGTTATATCCAAGACGCTTCTTGGGGTCCTTGCGCAGAAGACGAGTGAGCAGGTCTTTTGCATCAGCGCTGAGGAAATACGGCAAAGCGAGCTTCTGCTTAACAATCTTCTCTTGGATTTTAGCGTTGTTGTTGCCGGTGAAGGGAGGCGCGCCGGTGAGCAGATCAAAACCAAGGGCGCCAAGGGACCACCAGTCCACTGCAGCGCCATACTCCTTGCCTTCGATGACCTCAGGAGCCATATACTCAGGGGTACCAAGAATTGAGCGGCAAGGGCTCTCATCATCAAGGGTAACCTTGCTCAGACCAAAATCGGTGAGAAGCAAATGTCCTTCATGGTCGAGAAGGCAATTTTCCGGCTTCAGATCGCGATAGATAACGCCAACCGTACGGTGAAGGTGGTCGAGAGCAAGTACCATCTCGGCCATGTAGAAGGCTGCTACGTCCTCACTGAACATGCGCTCAGCGGCCAGATGGTGAAACAGCTCACCACCCTGCGCATATTCAAGGATAAGGTAGAGCTTCTCGTGGTCCTGGAAGGCGTAGTAGAAGTTGACAATGAATGGGTGCCTATTGACGCTTTCCAAGATATTGCGCTCTGTCTTGGTCTGCTCGATCAGCTTCTTATGGACCGTGATAGATGCCTTTTTGAAAGTCTTTTGAGCAAACAAACGACCAGTGCTGAGCTGTCGCACCAGAAGTACGGTGCCGTAGCTGCCCTTGCCGAGACACATCAGAGGCTCAAAATCGTCGGCGCTCATCTTGCGCATGACATTGTTGCCAAGCATGGTGGAGGTTTTCGAAAGAGCATCGACGCTGAAATCTTCGTCCAGATTGACTTCGTAGCTCTCCATCTCTGTGCGGTCGCTGTCGCTAGTGCTATCAAGTCCAGACATACTAGTGTTGCTTGACATGCCCGAAGCAACCTGCTTTGCAGGCAGGCACTTCATGGGTGAGTCTGTCTGGGCGCCGATGTTCAGGGCTTCAAGTTGGGCCTTGAGACTGCTGATGCCTCCCATCGAGGAGATTGGCCTCAGTGCAGGGCTGCTGGTCACACTGGGCAATCCAGAGACAGCTGGGCCAAACCGCGGTGTAGCAGCAGCAGAGAAATCCGATTCTTCTCCGCCAGAAGTGACTGGGGTGTGGAAGCCTCGAGCAATGTTGGCAGCTGGCGCGCCGCCGTTCACGGCCTTCTTCTTTTTCTTCTTGTTCTTCTGTGCCTTCTTCAGGACCGCATTGAAGTCTAGCTTCTCCGGGCCTTGCTGCTTCGCTTCCAGATTGGGCTGCATTGCGCGCTTGGGCAGTGGAGACGCGATAGCGATAGGTGGGGTACCCACTTGGAGGGGCACGTTTGGCAGGTCCACGTCCATTTTGCCTGACGTGAAAACGTCGTCGACATTCATCGCGGGCTCAGGGGCCTGCTGCGCATCCCTCTTTGTAGCTTGCGCATCGTCGTCGTCAAAGGTGAAGATGGCCATTTGAGCGGTGCTTTGTTGGTAATAGAGCGTTTGCTCTGGTTGTTATGTAGTGCGTTGACTCTACACAGTCTGTATCAGCGTGCGCAAACCCGAAGCCCTCCAGGCAGTTGCGCACATCCAACTCAGTACTGGACTAGGCCAATATTACCGTCCACCTCTCACGGTGGACCCTCCTCCCCTAGACAGCGGCGAATCAGCGCGGCGAAGGAAGCGTCTGTCTTGTTCAGTCCGCTGGTCAGGGCAGTATATGGGAACACGGGGCCAGTCAGAGTGAGCTGGGCAATAGAGAGAGAAGCGGTCGCGTCCGGAGAAGCAGAGCCCATAGATGATGGTTCTGAAGATAGCGGAATGTCGATAGCGGGCGCCAGGTGTAGGTCCTGGCTATGGGTGTTCGTTTGTGTGGTGAGAAAGTCGCGTTTGAGGAGGTCAGAGAAAAGGACAGCGCGATCAGCGGGCAGAGGAGGCTCTGTCTGAGTTCCGGGTGCTTAGCGTCGCCAAGATGCGCATTTTCATGTGAATAAGCTTAACCCAGAGCGGCTGGTTGGTCTCCCCAGACTTCATCTCCACATGCTATTTTGGAAACAAGTCCAATGTGCATTTCATGCCTTGCTTCCACCTCCAGCTAACTGGCCTATGAATCTTACCTTTCCAGAGCATTGCTGGGCCAAAATCCCGCACGTTCGCAAATACGATCGCAACTGGAAGGTGCATGTGTCTTCGAGCTTTGGGCAGGGTCTCACACATGACGCATCGATTGGATCACAACCAGGAGCCAGTTTTGGTGTGTCCTTCCAGCCGCCGCATGCGCACAGCCTGAAACACTGCGCAATTCATTTCCTCATATATCATTCAGCTACAAGCTGGCCTAGCTATTCAGGTGTTTCTTTCTCGCAACTCATGTCAGGAGTATGCAAACATGTGGAAGTACTCGAAAAGGTTCATAATCAAAGACCCCAAGTGACTGAAATCTGGAAGAACAGGGAGAGACACGGTTGGATTATGCACCCCTCTCTTTACGCAAAGTCTATTCGACGCGCGCTCGTGCACCGACGAAACCCGCTTCAACCTGCGCGCAAATGCAGGGCACGGAGTGCAAGACAGAGCCGTATTTCCTGGACATGGCTCATTGATCACCAGAATCAGGGGAGCTCATCACAGCAACCAAGGATTTTATTTACGATGCGGTTCGATCTTGCCGCCGCCAGCCGTGAAATCGGCTTCAAGAGCTCGGCTGGGAAGGATGTTGCGGAAAGCGATAGGTCGACGCACGGGCCGCCTGGTGTTTGCGGGAGGAAGACATCATTTGTTGAGGTTCCTTCGCCTAATGGCGGTCTAATTTGCCCGCTTGAGTCCTACCGGAAGATAATGATTGCCCTCAAGAAGATGCGCTCGAAGTCTGCTTTCCCATGATATGCTGGTGATATATCCATCATAATTGCCCACAAGTCTCACAAGCCAATCCAACAACGTTGGAATTACTTGACTTCAATCAAGCCCTCTTGGCTTAGTGGTAAAGCGTATCACTAGTATTACTTCGGTATGCAATGATAAGATCGCTCGTTCGATTCGGGCAGAGGGCATCATTTTTGGTGGTAGTGGATATTCGTTGAACACCTCGACATTGTTTTTGGCCGTCTTTGCTTCTGGCTTGCATATCAACATTCAGTATGCGAGACACCGGGTTCTTCAACATGTCATTTTGTTCAAGTGGGCTGCACGACAAGTACAGTACACGTATGAACGGAACGTTGATAGCATCTTCTTAGTAATGACTAGGACTGATACAGATGAGAAATGTTTTGATTGATGCGTGCCATTGTAGGCTTTTGAAAAACGCCTTTCTATGCTACAACCTCGACCACAGGAGACACATTTCCGCCGTCCTCCATACACACAATAAACGGAGGGAAATTTCTGGACAGCAACAAGGTATGAATATTTCAAGAACCCTATGTAGTCATCATGATGATATATCGCTTGCTTTGTACAGGTACGTCAACGCTTGACGCTGCTTCAACTTTTTACAACCCAGAAACAACTCACAGATGTGAATCGCCTAAGAACAGGTACCGAAGCCGGTCTGGCAGCCGGTGCCGCAGTGGCCGGTAGTGCTTCCGCAATAGTTATATTGCGAGCAACAGTTTCCGAATGTGGAGCCCTTGCAGGTAGTCTTGCCAGTTCCAGCGCAGGATCCGTCAGTAGAGACCTTCTGGGCAGCAGCGGAGGTAGCAGCCGCCTTGGCAGTGGTGGTAGCAGGCTTGGAAGCAGATGAGCCGCAGGTACCGAAGCCAGACTGGCAGCCTGTACCGCAGTGGTCGGTAGTAGCGCCACAGTAATTGTACTGGCTGCAACAGTTCCCGAAAGTCGAGCCGAGGCAAGTTGTCTTGCCAGTGCCAGCGCATGAGCCATCAGTAGAGACCTTGGAGGCAGAGGTGGCAGTGGCAGCGGCAGATGTTTTAGCAGTGGAGGTGGCGGGTTTGACGGTGCTGGTGGCAGCCTTGGACGAGACAGCGCCGTTGCTACCACAGTTACCGAAACCAGTCTGGCAGCCTGTACCGCAGTGGTCGGTAGTGGCGCCGCAATAGTTGTACTGAGAACAACAGTTCCCGAAAGTGGAGCCAAGACAGGTGCTGAAATGTTGTTAGTTGTGTTAAGAATACGAGATTTGCACTTGACTTACGTTCCGGCGGTCGAACCGCAAGATCCGTCGGTAGAAACCTTCTTAGTTCCGGTAGAAGCAGCAGCAGATGAGGTCTTAGTGCCAGAAGCAGCGGGCTAATAATAATGTTAGATGAGTGTCCACAAGATGTACTAGTAAGCCAACGCGAGCCACCAAACAATAGCAGGGTAATGAGTGGAAACCAGATCTGGTTGGAAATGGCCTTGTCGTATGTTCGACATTCGAGTTTCAGACGATGCGCCGCCTGACGAACAGGGCTCTTGAACTGACTTTCGATTATGTCAAGTCCAGGCCATCAGTTTCAGTGGGATCACTTCTTCAAATCAGTTTCCTTCAAGCTTGCGCTCAAATGACAATGCTGAAAGCAATGACACAAAGGAGACCTTGAGGACGACTCTCAAGAAGGCTTGAATGAAACTCGAAGACGGCTCTTGAGGAGGCTAGGCATTGCAAAATCATGAACTTACCTGGGTGGTGGTGGAACCAGAGCCGGCGCCGCCAGCAGTGCGGTACCAGTTGGCAGAAGGGTCACCGAGGCACTCGCCGACGGTGACAGCCTTGTAGCCAAGACCAGTGAGGGTGGACAGCATGTAATCAGTCAGGTTGTAGACGGTCTGGTAGTGGATGTCGTGGCCAATGCTCAACCACTCGTTCTTGGCAGCAGACGCGCCGTTGGCAGTGATGTTGCCCTTGAAGTAGTTCTTGGAGTTCTGGATCTTGTTGACGTCGTCCTGGTTGTAGTCGTCGGTGTCGACGTCGAAGTAGGTGACGTGGTAACCAAGATCAGCCATGTCCTTCTCGCAACCAGAAGCAGCTGTGCAGCTAGAGTAAGGAGGACGCATGTAGGTGGGGATCTTGCCAACAATGTTGCGAAGAGCCATCTCGTTCTTCCACATTTGCTGCTTGCGGTCGATGGAAGACACAGCGCTCAAATCCAAGTGGGTCCAGGTGTGGGATGCGATCTGGTGACCCTCGGAATCCATGCGCTTGATGACACTGACGTACTCAGGAGTGGTGTCGATTTCACCCTTGTTGATGTTGTTGCCAGTGATGAAAAAAGTCGCCTTGGCGTTGTATGTCTTGAAGACGTCCAGGACGTGAGTAGTGTAGTCCTTCTGTGGGCCGTCGTCGTAGGTCAGAGCAACTGTGCCGGGGGTAACACAGTTGTAGATACCAGCGCCACCGTACGCAACGGAACCGACCTTGGTACGGGCAACAGTGGAGGTGTTGGTACCGGCAGGGGTAACGTTCTCGGGGCAGCCAGGACCGTACTTGTAGTCGCAACCAGGAGAGTAACAGTAGTCGGCATCGCTACCGCAGTCTGTCCCTCGTCAGTATCAAAGAAACATGGTTTAGCATTGGGTAAACGTACATCCAGCGCCAGAGCAGCATTGTCCAGCGGCACAAGAGCCAACACCAGCACCGCACTCGCGGTCGTCCTGTCGGGCATTCAGGCGGTTCTCATGAGCATGAGCGGTCTGGACCTCAGCAATGCGAGCCTCAAGGTTGGCAAGCAGGTCACGGGACTTCAAGTCGCGCATGTTGATTCCGGCGATCTTGGGGAGTCCCATACCGCCATGGGCACTGACGAATGGGGCGACAGCCGCAATAGCAGCGAGGGTGGAGAAGTGCATGTTGGTAAGAAGTTCGTGTTCGTATTACGGGATTACTAGAAGTAGTTTGTGTGGAGGGTTCAAGGAAGCGAATGACAAGTGTGAGCCAATGAAGACTTCACGACTGGATGATCTTGGGGGGTAACGAGAGACGAACCGCGAATAAAGCGGACGGAATTAAGACTTCGAGGGAGAAGATGAAGAATAGAGGGCCTCCGACTGAACGGGACTCTCTGTTTATGAAGGGATGCAAGATCGACCACCAGCGAGACATCCCTGCAAGTAAAGTTGCTAAACTTGACGATGGCGCATCGAAGCCTGCCTCGCCAAGTACCGGTAAACCTAGAAGCGTCTAAGTCCTGTGTCGCGGACACCCATGCAGCCTCAGGCACTATCAGCTCTCGCCCCGTAGCTACGGGTTCGCTTCGGGAAGACAGGGGCCATGACTGGGCGGAGACGGGCATAGCGACACGTCCAGCCTTCAATGCAGGAACATGAATTCGGCTGCAACCCCACTGGGAGGATACTCAAGGGACTTAATGTTGAAATTAAATCTCGTGTTCGATGGGACTCGTGGCATGGCGCTGTCCTGCGCTGTCCCATTTGCCTGGACTGAAGTCTGCTCGTCCATGACGGCACGGGACCGTCGAGGTGAGTGTTGGGTTCCATCGAAACAGCGGTGGCTTCAGAGACTTGACTGTACCCTTCTACCGGTTGGGGCACTCTCTCGGCAGCGCTGGCCCGCTGTCGTTCCTGGTAGACGACGCATCGCGATGCCGCGCAGGCCCACGGCTTGCGTTTGCCACGGCTTGCTTCTGCTGTGTGTGCCTGGCGCATGGCGAATGTAACGACGACGTGGGGATTACATGGGGCTAATCCTCAAAGTTGGCGCTGGTGGCTCAACATGACGGCTGCAGACACATTGGCAACCGCTGCCGAGCACACCGGAGCAGTCTGCACCGTCGTTAGGACGAGCTTGTTGAGAATAAGGAGAGAGTGGTCCACCAGAGCCGTCCATCCTCGATGCCATCATCCGCACGCATCTAAGTTTAGGTCGTTCAAGTCTCTTTGTTTCAGGGGGCGTTCCGTGCATAGAGTTTCTCTCGGCACCCCCAAGGCCCAAAAGCAGCACGACCCCACGGCAATCTTGGCACGACCATTCTTGAACCCGGGCGGTTTGGGCACTTGACCGATCAATGTGTGTGGAATCATTGATCCCGCTGAGACTGAATCGCCAAAGGCGCGCACTCAGTCTCCTGTTCGGTCCGATGACTTGACAAAGCAACATGAGCCAATCACGTGTGCCGAGAAGCGAAGCCCATCTTGTCTGCCGGCATGCAACTCACGTCACCGTCTCAACTTATCGATACACATGGGTGCCAATTGCAGACCTATTCTCCGAGAGTGGCAGCCCAGAAGGGCAGGAAGACGTCCCAAGAGAATAGGGTCAATACTCTGTTTTGCAGCGCACATGCCGGTGATGCATGAGAATTTTCGTATCTCCTCTTTTCTGCCATACACGCGGTAGCTAAACGAATCCGTGTCAGCCCTCCAAGCCACCATCCCTCCACAAACATTGCCTGCTGGACGGAAGAATCGACGGGTCGGGGATACCGCGCAAAATAAAATCCGGGATCGACTTGTGTCGCTGTCGAGACGAGAGCGAAGGTAAGAGTTCTCTGGCCCTCCCGCGATCATCAGCCCTACTGCAACAGAACCCTGCCGGCATCATGATTTGCAAATTGGCAATGCTTAGTTTAGAAGCCGGTGTTGCTGCCGTTCTCCGCCTTCCAAGTTTGACATCTCATCATGACGGATCCGTAAGAGTGAGTCTGTGAATCCTACATGACTCTGCTTTTGACGGCCATGTTCTCTGAAGCAGTCGCGGTGTTTCCACGACCGAGGTTCCGAGCGCTGGCGTGTTGCGCTGCACGCCTTGCTGTGTCCCGCTTGCCCCTGTGCTGGACGCCGGTGTATGACTTGCACAACGCTATCAGCGTGGCACGATGGATTGTTGTGCAACAAAGCAACCTTGGTCTGCATGAATACGTCAGCTCCATGTTGCACCGCATCACAGTCGGAATAGCTCACATTTAGATCATTGGCACCACAACAAGCGCAATGTACCATTCTATTGTGTCTTGTCAAACTTCTGGAAGAGGTGGAGAACATCCACAAAGGGCATGCAACGCCTGCACGAGGGTGGTGTCGCTCAAGCACTAACAAAATGCGGTTGATGTCTTACGCTGATCGATATTCTTTCCACTTTGGAGAATATCATCTCTCGTATCTCCGCATCCCGCAACCTCGTATTTGACTTCCAATACGCGTTGACACCCAATCGACCTTTGCTTGGCTCAACAAGTCACCACCGATGACCAGCATTTGCTACAAGGTAACAGCTGAACCGCAGCGGCCCGCCGTGATCCTACCTCGCTTCGAACGCTTGCCACTGGCATTTGTTCTGGGCATCCAGGCAAGCCACCTCCGATAACGCACTGCACGCTGTCTGGGATGGCAGCACAACACAGCGGCAACTTCTTACTTCTCCACTCCAAGGCTGGCAACAAATCCCACGTTTCCAAGCCTCGCACGAGGCGGCGCTGAAGCAGTGTGACTTCGCTTGACGGTGAACGATCATCACCAATCCAACACTACGGAAGAGCACATTAGGTCGCGAGGCAGATCGGTCGCACCAACGGGAAGCCGTGTCGAAGCTGTTGTGGGACTCCTTGCGTTGATTTGCACGTCACGAGAATAGACTTGCAGCTGAATTTTCGGCCAAGTGCTGATCCATGATAAGGCCAAGGCTTGCAGTTGCCACGACCTTCGAACGGTTTCCCATGCTCGCAAACGGTAGGTAGAGCGAAAATTTGCCGATCATCCCACTCTTACATCTAACGTCAACCGGAAGTCTCTTTCTTGAGTATCTTCGCCGTTGAGCGTGTGTGCTTTGATCAAGCATCTTCCAAGCTTGCTCCAAGACTTTGATGGATTATTTCTGGGAGCCAAGATGTTTGGTGGCGCATAGTAAGGTGGATCCTTCAAGAGACAATGCGGGCCTGCTGACACGCATATCAATAAACCATCCCTGCTGTTTCTGACACCTCAAGTATGCGTGGCATGTCTATCGCAGCTTTGGGGCTTCAACGTTCGTATCTGCGAGTGCAAAGAGCGCAAGCTGCATGAGTTGTCGGTGTATCACGCCCACGTACCTCACATGATGCATTCGAGTTTTGTGCTCCATTGTCGAAGAGCCAGTAGACCTGTCGCATACTCTGCCAGAAAGAAATAGCCGGGTAGAGTCGTATGCTTGGAGCTTCGAGAACCTTTGAGACAGAACCCGTCCAGAACACAAAACCATCATTTTCCAGTGATGACCTTGTTTCTCCCTGCCATTCCATTGTTCACCGCGATTGCCAGGGCCACAATATCGTTGTTCAACGGCACCTGTCTCGGTTTGTCAAAAGGAAATACCACGCTCTTATCCCTAACCCCTAACGCATCCACAAACAGCACATTCGGGAAGCTCTCTGGCGTAAAGGCGTTCCACGCCTTCTCCACCAGATCATCGAATGCTGCCGCATTCAGGTTCAAGATCGCTCGATCAAGGTTCAAGACATCTTCGGGCTGTTGTGTAAGCGTCCAGGAAAGGACGTGAAACTTGTCTCTCCGAGATGCCGAATCGGCCACAATATTGCGCTCATCATGAAGCTTCTTGAACTGGTCGTCCTTCATGGAAGTCAGGTCGTTGCTGTTGCTGTAGGAGTCGTAGAAAGGGAAGTTCTTGCCGGCAAAAAATCCTTGTTTCGCGTAATCACCGAGGTTGATGCCTGAAGGGAGCTGTGCGATAATGAAAACAGATGCGCGATCTGTGATAAAGTCGCCGAGCACTTTGTTGGAGAAGTCAGTGTCTCCTGGTTCATCAACTGTGTAGCGGTTGTTGATGCCTTTGAGCTTGTCGAAGAGTGAGTTCCATTGGTTTTGATTTAGGTCCTTGTAGTCGTTGTCCGTGTCGAGAGTATGGCTAAGGTTGATGATGACAAGCTCTTGAAACTCAGCGGTGAAGTCGTTGACCTGTTTGATAATGTCGTCCACAGATTGTCCGTTTCCGCCAACCCACACATCGTCATCACCAACTTTCAACCCGCTATAATGGCCAGCGACCCATTCCCCATTCGAGAGGACAGGTCGAAGATCGAAGTAGCGAGATCCGGCTACGAGTTGTCCTTTGAAGTCCAGGTACTGAGTCTGAGTGTTGGCGAAGTGCGCTCCAATTGTTCCGGGCCTAAATGTCCCCATTCCGGCGTCGTGGCTGCCGGGCATGCAGATGTGCTTTAAGGTTCTGTTTGCCAAAGAGCCCATACTTTGCTGCATCCAGTCAACATACGTCCCACTGTTGGACCACCACTGCCCGGCCTCGTCTGTGGACATGATCCAGTTGACAGCTGCATCGTGGCGAAAGCCCAGCCCAACCTCTGAACCTTTGGGACTCTGCTTTGTCGCCATATTTGTTAAAGAGATGGTGAGCTCGTAGTCGTTGGACTTCTTTCCGAGTATCGAGAACTTCTCTGAGGTTCCTGCAATATCGTAGTATGCTTCGCCGGCATCATCCTTTGCAAACCACTTCGTTCCAAACTCGACGTAGACTCTAGCCGCTTCCCCTGTTTGGCATTAGTACTACGTACGATGCGCAGATGCAATTTTCGGATATCATTCTATCGTACCCGGAGCAACGTTTGGCCATTTCCATGTATCCATCTGATATGAGGACTGGCCATTCAGCGTCCATTCGAAAGGGGAGCCGTTTACTAGCGTTAGTGCGCCTCCGTAACCCATGATGCCGTTTGTTCTATCGTTCTGACCACTCAAAATATGTTTGGTGTTTTTCTCCTTGAGCACTTGCTGAGTCTTACGCTCTTTAAAGTCGGCATCGCCAATATAAAGGCCTTTTACTCCTCCCACGACGTGCAAGGCCACCACAACGCTTGCCCCACTGGTAGCGCCATAATGACCGCGCATCTCTTTTGACTTGTTTCGCTGTTAAAGGAAAGCCACTATTTTCAGGGTATCCATCAACAACAGTCCGGTCGCGGTTGAATCCGCAGTAAATCGAAGCGCGTCGCTATCAAACGGCCAGTCAAAGGTCGCCTAAGGTGTCTGCCAAGTGTTTGTCATGCTCCAGGCGATATAATAGCGTTATCCGTCTCGGTGATTCGCGCACCTGCTCAGTCGGAGTGGTGATGAGAGACCAATCATTGGATGTCGCGGTGTTTCAGCACATTTGTTCACAGCCAGTCCGAACCCCGCTGCGGCATCGCCAAGACATTGGAAACTTGCAAGACCGTAGAAGGCGCCAAAGCTCTGGACGTCGAGCGCAGCACAGAATGTACAGTCTCAGGAAGTTGATGTTGAGTGTAGAGGAAGCAGATGAACGGGTAGATGAAGTGCTTGGACATCAAGGTGCACTAGCGCTGAAGCTCAGCCCGCATCCATCACCGCACACACTACGGTAAGCAGGTCGGGTTTTCTTAACCCGCACAAATCAGATTTTTTTCCCAGATTTTGGATAGGCTTATACCTAAAAAATGCGGGTGAAAAATATACTAAATATATAGGTATTTAAAACACGTAAAGTGTAGGTTTTATCCCTAGGGCAAAAACAGGTTTTATATAATAGGTATTTTTTACAGCTAATTTATATATTTGCAAAAACTTATACAGAAAACATATTTTCTATACTATATGCAGTTACTTATTTAGTCTAGCTAGAAAAGATAGGTCTTAAGTAGGACTACAACAGTTAAAAAGCAGACTAAGGACTATTTACAACTTAAACTGCGTTTTTTAAATCTATCTCTTTAATACTTTAAGTGTTTAGGTTTGTTAGAGGACAGGATATAATAGCTTTAAGTACAATTTTTAAAGGCCTTACTATATAAGCAGATATTAAAACTATAAGAAAACAAACTAAGAACTATTAGTAACTTTAACTGCGTTTTTAAATCTGTCTCTTTAATACTTTAAGCGTTTAGGTTTATTAGGAGACAGGATATAATAGCTTTAAGTATAATTTTTAAAGGCCTTACTATATAAGCAGATATTAAAACTGCAGGAAAACAAACTAAGGACTATTAGTAACTTTAACTGCGTTTTTAAATCTATCTCCTTAATACTTTAAGCGTTTAGGTTTATTAGGAGATAGAATATAACAACTTTAGTATAACTTTTTAAAGCTTTGCTAGATTCTTTAAACTAGTTTTAGTAGTTTAAAGAGGTAGAAGTAAAACACTATGTATACTCTGTAGACCTAGTTTTAAAGGGGTTTAAGCTGCTTAAAGAGCAGAAGCAAGACACTATATACTCTAAGCAAAGCTAATTTTAAACTATTTTTAACAGTTTAAAGAGGCAGGAGCAAGGCGCTATAAGAGTTTAGTGTGTAAATTATAGCAGAGTAAGGCACTATCTACCTTTAGCGTGTAGATTTTAGAGGGGTAAGGCACTACAAAGCTTAGGTGCTTAGGTTTTAAAGGATTTTAAGCTAGTTAAAGAGCTAGAAGCAGAGCACTATAAGTTTTTAGTGTATAAGTTTTAGAGGATTTTATACAGCTTAAAGTGTTAGAAACGTATTTCTCCTCTAGTCTTAACAAGGGTTTAGACTATTTTAAGTGCTTAGGTTTTAAAGGATTTTAAGCTAGTTAAAGAGCTAGAAGTAGGGCACTATAAACTTTTAGTGTATAAGTTTTAGAGGATTTTATACAGCTTAAAGCGTTAGAAACGTATTTCTCCTTTAGTCTTAACAAGAGTTTAAACTATTAACTTTAGTAAAAAAGGTCTTCTAGTATAAATAGCTTTAAATACAATTTTAGTCTTTTTTTAGCATTCTAACAGAGGAGAAACTGCACTTATAAAGCACTAGATTTCTATTTTTAGTCTAGGCTAAAGAGTAGTAACTAAAATTAGGTTTTGCTTTAAAAACTCTATATAAAGGTAAACAGGAGCTATAAAGGCAAACTTCTAAGGAGGGCTATATGCATTAAGGTTTTAGATGCTAGCTTAGTTAGCTCTAAATGCTTTAGCAAGGCAGGAACAGCAATATTTTATAGATAGACTTTTCTTTTAGTCTAAAGTTTCTGTTAGATAATAGTAACAGTAGTATGTTATAGTTGTTACTAACCTTTTATATTATATAAAGGTTTTAATAAAAAGAAGCTAGTAGAATTAATAGATATAATGCCCCTTATAAATATTTTAAAATAGAGAAAGTTAGCTATTTTATATCTATATGTCCTTTTTAGTTAGTTTTAGAAATAAAGACAAATAACCTAACACACATACTATTCTACACTCTTTTTTTACCTTTATGTTACTAGAAATAGTAGTAGAGGTGTTTTAATATATAGAGAGTTAGCTATTACGTATCTGTATAACTATCTTAGTAGGCTTCCTAGATAAGAACAGAAGACCTAAGACATATAAACTTCTGCTCTTCTTTTTTGTTTTTGTGCTACTAGAAATAGTAGCAGAGGGTAAATATAACAGTGCTTAGAGTAGCAGGTTTCTATTATAGGAATTGTTTTAGTAGAGGGTATATTAGTCTAGTTCTGCTTTTTGTTTAGAACAAAGTATAGTAGTAGTAGCAGAGCTCTAGCTAGAGTTTAATTCTGCAAGCCTGCACTAGTTAATAATCTAATAATATTTAGTCTTCTACTGCCCTTATTTGCTGTAAGTAGTAATAATTCTTACTAAGTTAACAATGTTACCTATAGGTATTTATAGGAAGTTGTTAGTGCCCTGCTAGTAGGTAAATAGAGTACTAAATCTAAGTATTTTATATAGTGTAGCTAGCAGGCGCTGTCTGTTAGGGTAACGCTTTCTTATTAGTAATATAGTTAGCTTTCTAGCACATGCCTACTTGCTGCTATTAGCAGAATCTAGAAGGAAGTAGATAACAACTGCAAAATACAGATTGCCTTACTCTTGCGCTGTCTCTAGTAATGTATTATGTGTATACATAATATAAGCTCTATGCTGCTAGTAAAGAGTTCTCTTCTTACTTTTAATAGTAGTAATAAGGTTATTATTACTTAGACAGTACGCAGTATATATAACTATGTTACTAGGTAATATAGTAGTATATTCCTACTAATATTCTGCTGTAGATCTTTAGAGCTAAGCCTGCTATTCTTAAGAAAGTAGCTTGCCTATTAGGTATAAGAGGCTAATCTTACTCTAGTTAGAGGGATCTGCATTATTAGTTAGCACTTATACATGCTGTACAAAGTTTGTATAGCAGATATATTTAAGGGTAATAAGGTTAATCTAGATACTTTAATGCTTCTGTAAGAGAGACAAAGTAATTATCTTAAAGAATTATATAAACCTCTCTATTACGTACTGCTAGTAGTATATTAGTAACCTAAAATCTATAATGCAGTCTGTAATATATAATAAGAAGTAGACTTAGATTATACATGCCTATAGCTAGTTTAGGTTGTTATTGTAATATATACGCTTATACTGCTAGACAAACTCTATATACATGCGCCTTACTTTGTTAATATTAGTAGCACTGTAGCTCTACTGTTAAACTAGGCAAAGAAGCTCTTTATATTACAGAAAGTTTTTAGTGTATATAAGTAGTAGAGATTTATATATAGTAGGCGCGCTGTAGTACTAAAAAAAGAATAGCTAGTTAGCAGATATAAACGTCCTGTGTTGTAATATAGGTTAAGGCGCTTAATATATATATGTTAGAATATTCTCTTTAAAGTCTTTAATGCCTTTGTTAATAGAAATCTAGTAGGACTTTATAATACTACGCACTATAACACCTCTGCTCTTTAACTCTATGTCCTAGAGATTACATAAGTAACTAGGTATATTTATATACATGCAGTATATAACATTAATAGGAAAACTGCAAGAGAAGTGTATAGTAGGTATATCTAGGAGTATAGATCTGTGTATAATGCTATTGTCTTACTAGAGCTCTCTATAGGTAGCCTAAGTAGTAGTATATTATAGTAATATTACCTGTCTTATTACTTATAGGAGATTAGGTTGTAGGCTTAAGTAAATAGTGTTTCTGTTTAAATAGTAGTACTTCTTATTATAGAGTGTACTAACATAACTATATATACAGCACCCTACTTTAGATTTACCTAGTAATTTTGTGCCTATAATGTCTATAATAGCTAGGCTGTTGCCTATATATATATTAGATATGTTTTACACAGTACAAAGTACTAAATACTAGTAACTAGAATAACATGTGCTTTAAGAGTAAAATACTACTTTAAGTGCATATCCTATATATAAGAGATGCTAGTTTACAGATTTTAAAGCTTCTGTAGTAGAGAGTATAACTAAGTGTTAATCCTGCTTACTGTAAAAGACTGTAGAATAAGTAAGGAAGTAAGTAAGTTCTGTTCTTTATTATAGATACTAGGATATAAGTTAAGATTAAATAATATAACTAGCGTAAGCTTAAGTCTATGTAGTTAGTTCTTTACTAAGCCTATACTATTAAGGGATAGGTATAATACTAGGTTGCGTGTGTTGTTAAAATAGCTCTAAGAGTAGTATGTATAAAACTACGCCCTATTAAAGACATCTCTAATATCTGTAAGTAGATTATCTATTACAAATTCCTCCTTGTAAATATAGAGCTGTTTTACTTAATCTTTATCTGCGTACTAGATAAGTAATTAAGGTATTAGGAGTATATACTGCTATTGTCTTACAGCCTTATCTATACTGTTAAAGTAATATCTGCTTTAATATTCTAGATAGAATACTTCCTAAGTGTAGTTGCTAGTAAACGTAATACACCTATTAGGGTATACATAGTAGTACTCTAGCTAAAGCTTATCTATAAACATTGTCTTAAGTTTATATTTAGCCTATAATATAGGGTTGCTAATATTAATATTATACTTCTTCTTAAGGACTTTCTTAATCCTTTTTATCTGCTCTTGTTCTAGACCCTAGTACGCATTAATCTCCTCTATTAGCAGTTAGTAGTTCTAAGTGCCTTAGGACGTTAGATAAGAACTTAGCTTATAAGTAATAGTACGCACCTTGTTTATTTACTTCTTTAGACTTATAGCAATATTATACCTACAGTAGAAGGATTAGATTATCTATATAAGAACTAGTACTAGTATTTAAATCTGTTAAGCTTAAAACTAAGTTATTGTTTAGTAGTGTTATATTGTCTCTCCTCTATATACGTAGCATTTCTATCTAGAGCTCTTTAGCAAGAAAGAGAATACTGCAGTCTTAGCACTTCTTGTAGTGCCTTCTATACACTGCTCTAGATACCTTATATTGTGCCTTTAAGACGTATAAGTATTAGTATATAACCTTTTTTATGCCTGTTATGTAGAGTGCAAGTAGTAGTAGAAGAGTAGTAATAATATTGCGTCTGTAGTAAGGCATGCTAGAACATTAATATATATACAACGTGTTGCAGTTTCTTAATATATAGATATAACAGGAACTATATAAGTAGATAGCGTGCTGTTAGCAGCAGTAATAGTAGAGAGTTTATTAACCCTAGCAATTAGTTAGATTCTAGTATAAATTATAATAGGCAGAGGTAGTTAAGTTAACTAGGTAATTAACTGCTATTAAAGCGCATCCTAGCTATTAGTACTAGCTATTATCTTTACATACAGCACAGGGGTAGGTCTAAACAAGAGTTTAATTAGTGCAGAGAAACATAAAGAGTTAAAGGCTATAGTTAAGAACACTAGTAGGGTTACTGTATATAAATTTATAGTAAGAACGCTAATTAACTAAGTAGCTCTATCCTCTATCTAATTTAATATGCTAAAGATAAGCAAGATGCCTCTAAAAGTACCTATATATAGGCTGTACACTCTGCTCTAGTCTACTAAGGCTTTGCAACTAAGGTATAGCCTAGCGTTACCTTCCTTAAGTATAGTTAGGCTGTTAGACTCCCTTAGTAATAAGAGCACAACCCTAACTAGGCAGCTATTGCCTACTAAGTATAAGGGCTTATCCCTAATAAACAAAGCAGTAATAAGAGAGTTTGCTAAGAATGTAATCTATAGTTAGGATTAAACTAGCTAGGACTACTCTTAGTTCTACCTATTATTTAAAGAAATAGTAGACTTGTTAGAAACCCTTGCCTTAATCTTCTTTAAATACAAATCTAATTATAGTAACCTATACCTTACTAAGGTTTACAGCAGTAATAATAGATTAGCTAGCTTTAAAGCAGTAGTAGTGTTACTCTAGTACAACACACATGTTAAAGTAAACAAAATTAAAGCAGTATACAGCAACATCTGCCTTAGAAGGAACACTATGCTTTAGGCTCTTATTCTTTTCTAACTTAGAATATATACTAAGGACTATGTTGCGCACTTTAATAATAAGAGAATAAGGTAGCTTATAAGTCTAAATAAGTTCAGCATCTATATTAAAGAGGACTAGGAAACAAGCACTAGTATTAGCCTTAGAAAACTCCTTAATAAGTATAAAGCCTAACTTAACACTAAACTAGTGTATCTGCGCTAGCTAGTTTAGAACAAGTACTTCCTAATACTGTTTGTAAGAAAGCAGAGCTTTAAGTTAGATTATAAGCTAAGAGAAGTTAATATACATAGTTTCCCCTAGTAATGCATATCTAATAAGTAAAAAGAATAGCGCAAACAACAGATAGCAGAAAGTACAGCTAAGGATGTTAGAATAGAAGAGCGCTATTACCTAATAAGGGAGGAACATAGTTTACTAGTTAAAGCATTACAGGACATAGTATGCTTAGAATTACTTAAACTATTAAAGTCTAAGGTATAGGAGCATTTACTCTCTAAAGCTTACTAATAGTTACACTAAACACAGAGTGTGTATATAGAATCTAAGTAGAGGTATTTACAGGTTAACTAATTAAGTGCTTTATATGTTATTAGTGTGTAAAAACATATAGATTTATTACTGTCCTGCTAGCTACTAAACAATAGCAACCTACAACCTACTAGTATTACACCTAATAGTAACCTACAACCTACTAGTATTACCCCTAAGAGTCTTTAACTAATCTAATCTAAATACTATAACATAACAGGCATGTATGCTCTAGCTATAAATTTAGTAGCATAGGCACTGTACTACACTCTACCTAGCTTATAATAAAGGTAAACATAACTTACTTACTAACTACCTAGATAATAAAGCTTTGCTAGAGCAAAAACTTTCTCTTACTAACACTATAGCTACTAAGCCTGTAATTACTAACTACGCTGCTAAAAGCTGCATAGAGCTTTAACTTTAGCTAATAAGACTACTAGTATTATCTTGCTCTTTCCTATATACGTCTATCTTCTAGAGAGTTGCAACATGTAAGCTTTAGTTAACACAGAGTAATAACAGTAAGGTTAGTTTAGTAGCACGTTGCAATTACTAAGAAGTATACCTGCTCTAAACTAATAAGTTATACTAACTATACCTAGATTCTTACAGACCTACTTATAACTTAACTACGTGTAACTACGCTAGGAAGTACTCTTAATTAGGACTAAAAAAGACTCTGCTAAACACTATAAGACGCTTCTATATACACTGTTACCTAAGACTATGCTAGTTACCTAAGACCCTACTAGTTACTTTAGTTACTTAACACTAGGAAGTACTCTTAATTAGGACTAAGAAAGACTCTGCTAAACACTATAGAACACCTTAAAATACACTGTCTATTTAGCTAAGTTATTAGGAGAAGGCCTAGCGTATACGCCTATATAATTATAGTAACATAAACATTCCTATATTACTACTATTTATACTAATATACACAGTACCTACTTAGTAATATTAATATAATAGTAACTTTAGCACAGTATATAGAGGTAGCCTAGATACTACCTAGGTTATTAAAGCACAATAGGCAACTAGGCGCCTTTAGTAGTAGGCTATTGCTAAAGCAGTTAACTTTGTCTTTTACTCTAGGCAACGCTCCCTTAGGCTTAGATCTTATACTTTAGTATATAGTACTATACTTATAGTTCTCTCTCTCTTATTATATATTAGCTATGTCTACTCTAGTTACATACTTCTTAGGTTTAAGATACTCTGTAGTGTTTACCTCTAGTAATTATAGTAAGTTATGCTCTACAGCTTATATTAGTTTATACCTAGACTACTTAGAGAGGCCTATTATACAATCTATATACGTACTAAGTTGTTAGCAGTCTAATAGGACATAAGTATAATAGCGCCTTATACTTAAGTTAAACTTAACTGCTATAAGACTAGACTTAGATATTAGCTAGGTTAGAGCTATATACTTATTAGTAGTAAAAGTTAGAGGTATATGTGCGCTTCTTAAGTTAAACCTACACTTAAATATTTAGGTACTATAAGGATTGTTGCTAGGTATACTATTGCTATTACTAAGGTTTACCTCTAGTATTAGGTACTTAAGGTTTTATAAGCAGAGATTAATACTGTTACTCTAGACAGGCACGTCTATAAGTAATAATTAGATTTAAGTTGTTTAGTAGATTAAGAGCAATACTTAGGCTATGTCTGCTTCTTCTATAGTTTAAGTTAGGGCTTTACTTACCCTACCTTATAACCTAGAGAAAATAATAGCACTTGTCGCGCCTTTAAGAAACTAGAATACTCCTACCTTATAATAAACCTGCCTATAGGTAGAGTGTCCTTAAAACACTAGTAGCTAAATAATTGTTACATTTAAGGGGCAGCGCTACATAGCACTATAGAGAAATAGGAAATTAGTTAGTATAGCTGTTATAGAGTGTAAGTGCCTCTTTAGAGCCTCTATAGATAGGGTTTTATACATTTAGTCCTATCTCTTATGCGTATTACTAGACTTAGGATTTACAGGTTTACATACTAGCAGATTTAGTTACTCTAATACCTACTAGGCCTCTATTTGTTATAGTTAGGAGTAATAAGGATAAGCGTGCTAGGGCTCTCTAAGTATATAGATAAGCTTATTCCTAGGTTAGAGGACACAAGGTCTATAGTATAACAACATTCTCTCCTTACCTTGTCTATCTATTATGCTTACAATCTACTAAGACTACTCTTTATTTAATTAATACCCTTATTACTAGAAACAGGAATAAGAGTATTAAAACATATTACTACACACAATTCTTACTCTCTTTAAGTATTTACCTTGTTATAACTTTAGTTATGTGCATGTTAGCTCTCTAATAGTCTAGAGGCGTAGTTAGTCTTCTACACTTAACAGTCTTATTACACAAGCTTTAGAATTAACTTTACTCTCTCTTACTTTTTAGAGTACAGAGTAAAAGCTATAGTTGCTTATTATAAGACGCTGCTGTACAGCTACTAGGCAACCTTAGTACCTTCTAACAGTTTAATGCTTATTAGTCCTAGCTAGCTAAAAGCAATAGAGTAGCTTTAGTGTTATTATAGGTAGAAGTAGTCCTAGGTAAACTTAGATAATACTTTAGTAACAATAGTTTAGATTTTATATCTGTTAACAAAAGGAGCCTTGCTACTTACTAAGAGAATAAGCTGTGTATTTAACATAGGTGTAACCCTCTTAATAAAAACGCATAGTAGCACTAGGCTGTGTTCTAACTTCTATGCCTATTATAGAGTACAAGCTTAGCGTAAACAGTCTAGCCTAGAATAAGTCTATTAATTAGACTGCTTTATATATTCTATTAAAGGACTCTAGTTCTACAAACTTCCTAGTTATAAATGTTTACTTACTTTTATCTTATATCTTATTATAATCCTAACGTGTATAATTTATTAGTTAGAGGCAATATTATTCTGCAAACAGCTAGTGCTAGTAGAGAAAAAAGACAATTCTTTAGTAAGGAATAGCTAGTGCTAGTAGGGAGAGAAGACAATTCTTTAGTAAGGAATAGCTAGTGCTAGTAGAGAGAGAAGATAATTCTTTAGTAAGGAATAGCTAGTGCCTGTAGTGTATAGAAACAACATAAGGTATAGTTTACTAAGAGTATTAGCTAGGTAACTAAGTGCTAGGTTTAGTTAAAAACCTAAGTGTGTAAAGAGTAGATTAGGTTTATAGGTAAGAGGTTGCAGGACACTAACACGTTAAGTAAACAACACTAGGCTGTAATTAGCAAATATAAATATAAACATAATTAGCACTATTACTACAAAAGAAATATTAGTAGTAGGGCTTGCAGTAGATATATTATATTACTATAGCTAGCTATTCTCTATTTGTAATAGTTCTGTCTCTCCTGTTACTTCTAAATCTAATAGTGTAACATAATTAGATGTCTAAGACCTAAGTAACGCTTAGATATATCTAGAAAAGACTAACTTCTACTAAAGGGTCTTCTAGATAGTTATAATGTTAGCCTTTATCTTACTAACTTTACTGTTAAGATCCTAACTATAAGAAATAACAGCGTTATACTTAGTTATATAAAGGTTAATATTAGACTACAGCTAAGTAATCTGCAGCTGTATTACAGCAAACTAAGCATATAGAAGGCCCTCTTTGTTACCTAGAGCTTTAGCATCTATTAGTAGATAGTTAGGATAGATAAGCTAAACACTAAGACTCTTAAGATCTCTAAGTCCTAGCTACGCAGTATAAGTATTATTAGGTAAGCTAGATAGGATAAGCAGGCAGTGTACTGTAGCAGGTAATTTGTACAAGAGTACTAGTTTACCTTAGTAATACTAAGCTATATAAGAGAGTTTGTATAAACAATAAGTATAGAAGGCAGATATTAGCTTAGCTATCTTACATGTCTAGGCTATCTAGAATGTTGTTACGTCCTTACTCTAGACAACTTAGACCCTTACCTAGGCAGAATAATTTAACAGTAGATACTAGAGTAGAGGAAAGTTACGCTGCTAACTATTGTAGGCTATATATGTTAGTAGTAAGACTAACTAAGAAAGTGTACTAGTAGCTTACTAGAGTAAGTAGTTTGTTAGGTAGATTTAGGGCCCTCTCTTAGTAAGCATAAATATTATAGAGGTATGTAAGTTAAATAAGACTGCGCTAGTAAAGATAGTAGATATTGCTAAGAATAGTTGTATATAGCATAATTGTAGTAGAAGTTGCCTTATTAATAGAAGTTACTTAGAGAGTCTAACAATAAACAAGCGCTGTTAGTAGATAGATTAGCTATAGTGTAGAGATTATAGTCTTATATTAAAGAGACAGGTTAATGTTTTAAGAGTAAAGTTAACTATAACTAATAGTACTAGCCTAGGCAGAGTATATATTGTGTGCCTAGGTTTTGCATAGAGTAGATATGTTTATTATAATATCTATATATACAGACTAGACCCTAACTATATTAGTCTATCTTTCTAGTAAAGTAACAAGTAATAATAAATACTAATAAAATACATAACTATAGTTAAATCCTACTCTAGCAACAGTCTTATTAGCTTTAACTGCACTCCTATACTAGTATAATATACCTACTCTACTAAATAGATTACTAATATCTAACTACACTACAGCTAATATAAGGCTACACTATTAAAACCTTTTACTAACTTTACTGCTACCTATAATATTAGATATAACTAGTATAACGCAGGTAATAAAAAAGCTATACAGGAAGGAGCTTTGTCTTATAGAAAGAATAACTGTATTTATTCTCCTTTACCTTTCTCTGTATAAAGAGCTTCTATTTACACGCCTTAACTAGAAGCTGTACTCTATATTTACTAAGGTCTACTAGCTAAACTATAATATTTAACTAGAGATACAGAAGCTAACTAGCTTCTACACTAAGAATACTAGGTTTAATTCTATATACTAGATTAAAATAGCACAGTCTGTTACTTAACTCTAGATAAAGCACAGACTTTTAAAGTACTTTAATAGTAGATAGGATGTTTAGTAGCTACTATGTTAGAGCTAGGCTAGTTATATTTAAAACACTAAGAAGCAACTTAAAAATGCTGATAGTATATACTACTGCTTATTATATATCTAGGCTAACTAATGCTCTTAAGTTATTTAACAAATGCAGCTACCTTTACACACTGCTAGCAGTTAGTTATACAGGTATTATAACTAGGTTAATCTAAACTAAATTATGCTAAACAACACTATATACTACTAGTGTAACTACCTCTGCATAGAAAGACTAACTACTAACAGTATAGAGCATATAGAAGAGGCTATGCTAATTACTATACCTTCTTCTATAAGAGCTATATCTAGACTAACTTTACTAACACGTACTAATACCTTTTACTTAACTATACCTAGCTTTCTAAACGCTAGCGCAGATAAGGTTAGCAGTATATATTAAGCTAGTGCTAGAATTCTAATATAACAAGATATTACTCTTAATACTAGCTAGCGTATATAGACTAGAGGTAGTAGTACTAGAGTTAAAAATGTTATGCCTAGGATAAGTAGTCCTAGGCGTTCTTGCTAAACTAGCAATAAGGCTAGGAAGATAGTAAGGAAAAAGCGTAAGAGTATGCTAGAATTAGGGCACAGCAGCCCTTTATACTAGGCTACTAAGGTATTACAAGAGCAATTATTACAGTCTTAAAAGAAGGGTAAATAAAGGCTATAGCATAATCTGTTTTAATATAATAAGATAAGTCTGCTATATACAGTTTCTAGTAATAATTTTAGAACAAACATAAGTTTACTACATACAGTTTCTAGTGTTAGATTTAGAACAGGCATAAGTTTACCCTATATAGTTTCTAGTAATAATTTTAGGATAAATATAAGTTTACCCCTTATAGTTTTAGTAGTAATATTTAAAACAGATATAAGTTTACTCTATATAGTTTCTAGTAATAATTTTAAGATAAATATAAGTTTACCTCTTATAGTTTTAGTAGTAGGATTTAGGACAGATATAAGTTTACTACATACAGTTTTAGAGGCTAGATTTAAGGCAGATATAAGTTTACTATATACAGTTTTAGAGTTTAATTTTATAAAGAATAAGAGTTTACTATATATACAGTTCTTAGTATTAATTTGCAAGACTAAAAGAGGCACACTATTTAAGAATCTAAAGATGC